>RJWT010035230.1:0-13509 GCA_004365215.1 Cuniculus paca
AAACTTTGGGAAGCCACTGAAGAGGCTAGGAGGGAGAGAAGGAATAAATAGAACAGAAGAGAACAGCAACAAAAACACCTAGAAACAATGTTCATACTCATATAAAAACAAGAACAAGCAAGAAAAAAGAAAAGAAAAATGAGAAAAGAAAAAAATGTCCATTTCGAAGGGTGTCTCTGCTGTCACTGATAGACAAAGACAAAGTGGGCAGACAGAGTCCAGATCCATGTGGATTAATCCCAGCAAGACTGCACCTTTAGTTCCACCGAAGTTCAGGCTGGCTTCTGGCTGTGAAACTGGAACCCTATTTGTTCAGCCTGCAGCACTCCGTGTGCCTCCTGCCAGCTTGAACTCAGCTCCTTTACTTCCTACTGACTTTAACTCAGTTCCACCTCACCCTGACACTGGGAGTTTCCCCATGAAGTCAGCCCGCAACTGCTCTGAGTTCTGAACTCAGTTGGCCCCTCCCCAGACTGGTTACTGGCCAGTCATCCTCTCTGGGGGAGGTCTGAACTGGAATAACTCACAAGCCACTGAAGCCCACCAATCCACTGCTCCATTCCACTAGTGCGTTTCTCTTGGGGGCCTCTGGAGTCACCAGTGGTTACCATGTGTCTGCAGGTTTGAGACACCCCTCCCACACAATGAGTCAGGGCTTGGGGAGAAAGCACTGCTTGCTACCTCCTCCTCCTTCATTGAAGCCTCTCTCTTCACTCTCCCCATGGGCTTCAATTTTTGCTTTAGAACCTTGCTGGGTCCCAGGGACCCAATTCCCCCCTCCTTCTCTTCCTCACATTGCTATATTCCAGCGTTTAGACACCAAATCTCAGAGAGGCTTTTTCTCTGCTGCTTACCACTCAGCATCTTCCTGGAAGTCCCACTCGTACTTTTAAATCCAGCAGCCTTATCATTTAGTTTTATGGAAAAATTATGCAGACCTAAAGGGAGGTCCAAGTTTATAAAAGTATAAAGCATTTCCACAGAGAAGATATTCCTAAAAGACAGTCAAGCCACATTTTGGCTTATGTGTGTTCATTTTGACCTTGTTTCCTTGCAACAACCTTCATGGGATACAAATATTTTTACATTCTTTGCCCATATGGAGAGAGCCGTCCACATACCTCTTCCCCAAATATCTTTGTCACCAGTTTTCAAGTCCTATTCCTCCCAAGTTCCTGACCATCCAGACCATTGGCTGCTCCCCATGAACCAGTATACAGTCACATATCTGGCTATTTCTCCTTCCAGGTGAAATGTACTGCCAGGTATACTGCTTGACGTTCTGTCCACTGTGGATTTCCCTTCACCACGTGTCCTTCAGGGATGTTCTGGAAAGGGATTGTAATGCTGCAGCTGTCCGCTTGCAGGTGGTGCCTGCTGTGGTGGATTAACTAATGGTCAGTTTGTAACACTCAGCTGAACTGAATCAGCCTGGTTCGGTATGCGGAAGTCTGACTTGAGGATTGTTGCCAACAGCATAAAAGAACTGGTAAGGAAGATGGTGTGCTGTTGATTCTCTTGCAGAAGCTTGTCATGCCGGTTTTTCTGATATGAATTCAGCTGTTCTCATCATCAGAGGAGCTTGGGTCCTCACCGTCACTGAGGATGGCTGCGGTTCTTTTCAGAGGCTCTCTGGTTCTTACCTTGAGCATCGCGTCCTGGCTCCCATGTAGATCCCTCAGCCTGCTGGCACAGATCCTTCATCCTGCTGGTGCAGACTTTCTAGCTTCCAACACTGACCTTTGGACCTTCCCAGGGCAGAACTTTGATACAGACTTGCTTGAGAAATCGTTGTGTGCTCTAAGCCTCCAGGTGAACTCATGGAGGACATCACCATGGGCTCTAGGTCTTCAGCTGAACTTGTGCAAGACATTGCTGCGGGATCCAGACCCTCGGCTGGATTCTTCGGGTCTCTAGTGCATGCAAAGATCTCTTGTGCTCTTTTGCATTTGACTTTATGGGTGAATATTATAAAATAATCCTATGAATTATGTGTCCTGTATTAAATGTATTCCCTTGTAAACCCTTAGTACAATGCCTGCATAACTAGCAGAACTATAAGTAAACCAGGCCCTAGCCTTCTCGTCCTCTGACAGCTGATCATATGGTATACCCTATGAGCCCATGCTGGGAAATAAAAGGCAATGTAACACGAGTAGGAGCCATGGGTATCTGGACAATTTTTTTTTCTTCAACTTCTTCTTGTAACTTACTTGTACCCTCTTGGTCTGCTCTGGCTCAATTATGTAGATAATGTTTTCATTTACTGATAGACTATTGCCATGCACTTCCAACCTTATGATTTGGTGGCTCCAATAGTAGCCAGTACATGATAGGCCCCTCAGATCGCATGGTAACCTCATGTCCCATGGTCAAGTGTTCAGTTTCCACTTAAGCCCAGCTGCAGGCCAAGAGCTGTTTCTCAAAGGGAGAGTAGTTGTCTGCAGAGAATGGCAGAGCTTTGGTCCCAACTAAAGGCCTTCACTTGTAAGAGATATCCCTTGGGGGCCTGCCAGGGACCCCACACAGCACCTCTACCTGTCACTGACCATTGGATCCACTGGATCATAGGGCCTCTATGAACAACCTGCACAGAAGCCTGGACCTGCTGCAGAGCCTTTTCTTATTCTAGATCCCACTCAAAATTAGCAATTTTCCAAGGTAAGTGGGCCAGAGTAAAGCACCTAAATAAAGAATACATGGCCTCCCAAATCCAAATAGGCTCACTAGGTGTTGTGAATCTTTTTTTTAATTCTAGGGGAAGGCAGGTGCAACAACTTTTACCTTACAAGGGATATCTCTACATATCCCACACCACTGACTCCTAGAAACTTCACTGAAGCAGAAGGACCTTGAAATTTAGTTGGATTTATGTCCCATCTTCTAGCTCTTAGACGCTTTACTAACAAATCCAGAGTGATTGCTACATCCTGTTCACTTGATCCAATCAGCATAATATCATCATTGTGATGGACCAGTATGATACCGTGTGGGAAAGAAAGGTGACCAAGATCCCTGTAAACTAAGTTGTGACACAGGGCTAGAGAGTTAGCAGAACCCTGAGGTAGGACAGGGAAGGTATATTCCTGACACGGCCAACTGGAAGCAAACTGTTTCCGATAGGCCTTATGGATAGGTATGGAGAAGAAAACATTCGTCAAATCAGTATCTGTATACCAAGTGCCAGAAGATGTGTTAATCCACTCAAGCAAGGAAACCACGTCTGGTACTGCAGTTGCAATCACAGTCACCACCTGATTCAGTTTATAGCAATCTACTGTCATTCTCCAAGACCCATCTATCTTCTGCACAGGCCAAATGGGAGAATTAAATGGAGATGTGGTGGTAACTTCCTCTCCTGCCCCCTGCATCCTTCAAGTCCTAGGTAGTGGCACCAATGTCTGCAATCCTTCCAAGGAACTTTCACTTGGTTTTTCCAACTCTACAAGCCCTCACACTACAGGTTCAGGAACCAATGTGAGGATTCTTCCAAGTACTAAGTATTTCTATTCCAATTATGCATTCTGAAACAGGAGAAATGACTACCGGATGGATTCGAGGACCTACAGGACCCACTGTGAGTCAGATGTTTGCTAAGACTCCATTGGACCTCCATAGGCCCCCACTCTTACTGGAGGATCACAAGACATTTTGGATTCCCTGGAATCAGCATTAATTCAGAACTCATATCCAGTAGTCCCCAAAATATCTGATCATTTTCCTTCCTCCGGGATAATTGTAGGGGACAAGACTATGTCAGGGTTTAATTGCTGACCACAAAGGGACCTCTGGCTGTGGTGGAAAAGCTCATATTCACAGTACTCTGAAGTCAAGATAACACCGCAGCTGAGGCACGGGCTGCTGACACTCCCTGTTCCAGAGCAGTAAAGTGTCAACCTCAGAGATCAAACAGTTCTCTTAACAAAATTTACTGCCTTTATTCTAACTTTGCAGGCTTGAGCTTTTGTACCCTCCACTTCCTGAACCCCCCAAATCTGTGAAATAACTGTGAATTGTCAGGAGAAGTTCTTGTCTTTACTCTCAGAGAGTTTTGACCTTCCTGGATTCCCCAAAACCATACTACCTGTCTCTTTTTATTTAGCCCTTGCCTTAACTCACTTTAGGAGGTTGGGGGCCTGATAAGTCCCTGACAATAATCAAATGGATCTACTTTGAGTATTACATTAGAAGTATTCACGTCAAAAACTATCACTATTCCCAGGGTATTAGAAAGTGAGACCATTGCATCTTTAGGTCTCATCAAATTAAGACAGCCAACTCCAGGAACCCCTAAAGTCGTTAAAGAATTTCATTTTTACAATTCTGTTTCTCTAGATCCACTCCAGGTACCAAAATCTGTATCAGTCAGTGCTTATTAGAAAAACAGAGTTAATACAAGATATGCAAATATGTAAGAATTTAAGGCAACCCATTTGGGACCCCTCTTGTCTCTTAGGAGCTATTCCTATTGCCCATTCCTTTTCCTACTCAAAAAGAGAAAGAATTTACAAGATTGGCTTACGATGGCTGCCCACAGAGTCAGGTGAGGAAGAGTAGAGACGGTCTGCCAGTGCGCACAAGATCTGAAGGATCCAGTTGAAGTCCTGGAGCTCAGTGTAGTGTCCCATGTGAGTCTGTATCAGGCCAAAGGATCTGCATTTCAGGCTAAAGGGTTGGTACTGGAGGCTGAAGAGACTGCATGGGAAGCCAGGAGATGACGTCCAAGGCAAAGGCAAAGGCAAAGACTGGAACTCCTCGAACAAAAGTGATTCTTCTTCAGTTTCCTTTTACACCATTCTGGCAACAGTCTTCCCTAGGATGGGTTTTCCACACTCAGAACTATACTGAGCCCATCTAGTTGGGCATTTTTTACTGAAGTTCACATAATCAATTAATTATCCCAGGAGGGTACTTCAGAAGGAAGGGGACTTGAAAAGCTGAAGTGGGTGCAGTTCTGTCAATGATCAGACAGGCCCCTTTAATAAAGGACAAGTTTTTAAAGGGATCCTGAGGTGGGATGGAGTATGATTGGTCATTATCTCAGCCCTGGTTTTGCGACTTTGGAGAAATCCTAATATAAGCTCGAGAGGCAATTCGATTTCTTTGAGATGATTACTTTTGTGTAGGGAGCAGTTCAGTCGTGTGAAGGCTTTGCCGGAAACCAAGTTGACTGCAGATTTAAAGCTATGACTAGGGCCTTTCCCATATTCACTCTGGATGGTAAACACTGACAGCTGAATGTGCCTGCAAACTTTCAATGTTGGTGTCTTCCATCTTGAAGGAAGATGAGATAGGTTAGGTAAACTTAAGGCTAATAAATCTTGTGTTGCCACTTTTTTGTTTGTTTGTTTGTTTTTTGAGACAAGGTCTCTCTGTGTAGTTCGGGCTGCTTTGAACTCACTATGTAGCCCAGGCTGGCCTCAGACTCACAGTGATCCGCCTGCCTTTGCCCCCTGAGTGCTGGGATTACAGGAGGGTGCTACCATGCCTGGCATATTACCAGTTTGTTTGTTTTTTTTTCCGGCACCGGGGATTGAACTCACGACCTCGTACTTGCCAGGCAGGTGCTTAGGCCACTGAGCTAGATCCCCGGCCCTTGTCTTTTTGAGACAGGGTGTCGCTATGCTGTTCAGGCTGGCCTTGAGCTCACTTTGTAGCCCAGGCTGGTCTCGAACTCATGATCCTCCTGTCTCAGCCTCCCGAGTGCTGGGATTACAGGTGTGAGCCACCACGCCCGGCTTGTATTACCAGTTTTTGACAGACTCTTCCTAAATGATGAACATTTCCTGCCTGCAGAGCTAAGCAAGGATCTGGCCCAAAATTACAGATAGTAAAAGAGACAGATATAAAATGAAGACAAAGGATGCCAAGTTCTATACTGCTCTAGTTGCACATTGGGCATCTATAGACAAAAGGAAAGAGTTACTGTTTTTAGCAAAAAGTGACTTTAAATCCCTGACTGCATTGGAAGAAAACACAAATGTTTTGAGTAACAGGCTAAGGGCCTGGGAGTTTATTTGTCCCCTGTCACTCTGTGATGATCCCCAATAGTTTTTTTTCACCTAGTTTATTTCTGGACACACTATGGCAAAGGCCTCCTGGCTTTAATGATGCACCTGAGTTTTGAGGTAGACAAGATCGTTTGGGAGACTGAGGGGCATAGGAGAGAAGAGATGTCATCCTTTTAATGGGTAACAGGTCCTTAGTTAAGCCTAGGAATATTTTTAGCCTTTGTCACTGGAGATCTCTTCACTCTTTCTCAGGCACCCACATAGTTATTCTGTTTTTGAAAATAAGTTAAATGGGTGATAAACTAATCTCCCCCCTCCAACATTTTCATTGATCATGAAAATTTCAGGGTGAAGAGGGGGCAAAATTAACACGTTAAGCATCAAAGTAGTTTCCATTTCTGACTTGAAATACTAAACTTACTCATTTCCACCTTTCCCGAGTCTCTAGATATTTCTGGGTCAAAAAATTTAAAATTTACTCCAAATCAAATTAAACAAAACATACAAAGAAAGATGATTTAATATGATGCCTTTTGAGGGGAAAATAGTAAGATTCTATTACACTTCGTTGATATTCAAAAATAAAACTCTTTCCTAAATTTGGTACTGGTTCATCCAGGCATGTGAATTAGCCTTGCCTCTTCCAAGACACCTGCTGACTGGTTATTCTTTTTGCCCAAGACCTGACTGTCTGAGTCATCTCAACCCATGAGGAGTTATGCTTGAAGAGAACCAAAGTGGATCTTTAGAAACAAAAAAGGGGAAATTTACATAATATGTGATCAGTTATGAGAAAACGGTAAGTTTATATTTAAATTGTTTAAAATTTGAAAACAAAGCTGTGATGATCTCAATAAAAGGAAAGACTAGGAGTTGATTCAAATAGAGGAAGCACCAGTTGTCTCACTGTGAACAGTTCGATCATGTGAGCACTATGAGAAAATGCTCCATGTTCTCCAATTTGGTCCTTGAGGCTATAAATTTTTGTTACTCTAAAAAGTTTTGTTGTTCTAACTCAGTTCCTCACACTCTACGAGGTGCCCAAAACCACCAGAAAGTCAATGGTCATTTTTCACAATTTGTTATTCAGCATCAGATACAAGTAGATGGAAGTAAATAAAAATGATTTAACATTTTCTTGATGGGATGCATGCACCTGTGATCTTTGAGTCAGATGTGGGTAAATTTTTACTATTGAATAAAATTATAAATATGATCCTACTGAAAAATCGGGTTGAGAATTATAAACAATACCTGCAGTATCTAATATGTGCAAAGGAATCATCCCTACTTGGAAATAATGGGGAAAATCTCTAAAATAAAGTTGTATAATTAGTATGTTAAGTCTAACCTAATGTAAACTGATGGCAATGTAATGTTGTCTTTATAATAAAGAAAAATGTAGGACTGGGGATGGAGCTCAGTGGTAAAGTGCTTGCCAGGATGTGAGAGGCTTCTAGTGATCCATCCTCCATAGCACCAAAAAAAGAAAAAATTGCACTGCTGGCCAGATGTGGTGGTGCACATCTGTAATCCCAGCACTCAGGAGGCTGAGGCAGGAGGATCTCTGTGAGTTCAAGGCCAGTCTGGGCTACATAAGGAGTTCAATGCCAACCTGAAGTATATTGAGAGACCCTGTCTCAACCCCTACCCCCAAAAAAGTACTCTCAATTAACAATAATTGCACCTTAGATAAACCTCATTGTGTACGACACTGCCACTGTTCAAAGCTCTCTCTCAAGATTATTTGACTAAGGTTATTGTCAGCTGAAGAAATATCAATTCAAAGCTCTTCTGTTATAATTGAATAAAAAATTTAATTAGATTGAGGAGATATGGCAGGGGTGACTAGAGAGGGGGAAGAAAACTCACAAATAAAAGGCCTTCATGTGTTCCTGACCCAGACCTCAACTACCATGGAAGTTGCTGGAGAATGGAGATTCTAACCAAGGCAGTGAGTGAATTATTGTTTCTTTGGTTTTCCCTTCTCAGATGTCTAGAAATAGCAGGTATGACAGAGGGAGATGAGAAGAATTTGATAATCAATGACTTCTTACAAGTGCTCTCTACCTGTCAACACACTGTTTAAAAATCAGTCCCACTGGATCCCTCACTGTAGAAGTTGTGAGCAGTATATTTGCATTCAATTCCAGGGCTGCAGGAAAGCTACAACTCTTTATTTTCATTAACCAGAAAATTACTTGAGTTATTGTAAGAGAAAGCAAGATGATACCACATTGCTGCTTTTAGAGATGACACAGTTGAAACACAATTACTATACACATGTAAACACTGTCACTGTCACTGCTGAAGTCAATCAACTCATGGAAATTTGGTCCCATGTACATATCCCCCAGACAGTGGACATGGCAGAACTCTTGCTAGAAGTCAGCAAAGGTCTCACCTGCACAATCTATCTTGAAAACCAATCTACCTGAATGGTGGATTTATCTTCTGCTTCAGCTGCATGGAGTCACTGCAGAAAGAGCCCCCACAGAAAGGCCTTATGTGCTACCTCTGTCCTGCAGCCTCTTGGAAGAAGGACATCAGAACCCTTCAGCAGCTGGGAAAAGTAGTTTCCAAGACCAAGAATTGAAGATCCAAGAGAGAGCTACTATACAGTGCAACTCAAGGGTGTGGAAGTTCCTGTGTAAGGCATCTGCACATTCCGCTTTCTTTCCACTACAGGACCATGAAAAATCACTTTGGGAATTGACTGTCCATTGCCACATGGAGATTAGCTCATCTCTGGCTCCTAATATAGTGACTCTGCTAGCATCAGTGGTTCTCAGCCCTTACAACACATAGAATAACTTGTTGATCTTTAACAAAAAATGCCAATGTCTGGATCATGACTTGGGTAAGATTCTCAAAAGTTAGTGAGTTCAGGTTACCTAGGGATTTTGTTAGAATGCATATTCTCCAGAAAGAAATTTCACAATTGTTGATACTGCTGGATTTGGGAACTTTATTTGTTTATTTATTTATTTATTTTTTAATTGTTTGGTAGCAGGGATCAAACTTACGACCTCGCACTTGCCAGGCAGGTGCTTACGCCACTGAGCTAAATCCCCAGCCCCTGACCACATTTAAAATAACAAAGGCTGGGCTGGAGATATAGCTCATTGGCACAGCACCTGCCTGGCAAGCACAAGGTCATGAGTTTTTGATTCCCGGTACCAAAAAAATAAATAAAATAACAAAACCTTAGAGCTACCAATCTGAGCCTCTGTCTGGCTGAGATGCCTACGAGGTCTTCCATTAGACCTCCAGGGAATTCTAATGTGTGGTGCATGCTGGCCCCCGTTGCACCGCATGGCTTTGTCCTAGGTTGAGCAAGTGGTAATGAGGCTCGTGATGGTTCCCGCAGCTGTTGGATGATGTGCAGAATCCATAGTCCCCTTGTACACCAACCATGACCCTGGCCACAGAAAATAGTATCAGATCCCATAATTCTGGAGGGAAAGGACACAAACAAAGAGATTATGCCAGACCTTGGCATAATAGATGATGGTATTTTCCTATCAAGGCCCTCACACCGGTGCGTTGGCTTCAACATGGTACTTTTCCTAACACTCCAGATTTCTACTCATCTACCCACTTCTGCAGGGAATGAGGAGCACATTCACTCTGCCCTAGTCATCTTTGGAACCCTCTTCTTCCTTGTCAATGTCTACTCATTTCCTCTTGCCCACCAATTCACCTTCACACAGAGACCAGTCACCTAATATTTTGTTTTAGGATGTTGACAATGTTGAGAAGTGATGAATCCTGTAGGAGGTGGAGTCTGGTGGACGGTGTTCAGGTCACTGGGGGCTGGACCCTGACCAGGGATGAATGTAGTTTTCTCATACCCTTACTAGTTCCCTCAAGAGTGATAGTTTATAAATAGAGAGAATCCCAGGCTTCTGAATCCTTCTACCTTCTTGTTTCAACATGTGATCTGTTCCTCTTGGATGTGTACCTCCCCATGACATCACATCATACTGATGCAAACAAGAGGGCCTTCACCAAAGCTAAACAGATACCAGCGTCATGTTCTTGAACATCCAGAACTGTGAGCTACGCATGCCTCTATAAAGTACCAAGCCTCAGACATTTTGTTATAACAATAGACAATAAACTAATAGAGTGTATGACACAGACAACCCTCTCTGTCTTCTGGTTTCTGGATCCTCAGCCCTGGGCTCTGTGGAGTTAAGAGGCCTTTGGGAGACATTACCAACAGATACTTGCCTTTGAGAGAGAGAGAGAGAGAGAGAGAGAGAGAGAGAGAGAGAAACTGAAGGAAATATTCCCACTTCTTACTTCCATTGGCCCATTACAGTTCTTATTTCCATGCCATCCTTGTGCATGGGGCCATGCTAATCTTCTCTGTATCATTCCAATTTTAGTGTATGTGTTGCTGAAGCAAGCACTACAGCTCTTATTTCCAAACATATCAAGAACTCGCTAGTATAATAAGGATCTGAATGTTTGACTTTATGTATTTAATTAAACTATAAACAGGCACATCTGTGCAGTGGCTGGACACTACATAGCAAAGACCTTGAGACCCAAAGATGAGGAAGACGTGATTCCCTCCCCTGGTGTTACCTCACAGAGGAATTTGCTGACTGCATCCAGTTACCCACTGATAAGTGCTCCCTGGGCACATGTATGAGGGTCAGGCACTCTGAGGTTGTGGAGACAATAAAACCATGGAACCAACATCCAGGCCCAAAGAAATTCTGCATAGGGCCTAGTGAAATGGTGATGAGCAGGAGTCAGGGGTGTGGCTAACATGAGACAGTTTTCAGAAGCCCACCTTCATCTCCATGACCCTGGATCAGAGCCCAGGCAGATTCATGGCTCGGCGTGGGGCCCAACAAACTGGATGGTGTGAAGCAAGAACCTTTATAAATCTGTGCAAGATCCCAGTACAGGGGAATTAATCAGCTGCTCATGGGACCTAAGACAGGCTGCCCAGGGCTGAGCTCTGGGAGGAGGTGGAGAAGGACGAGGAGGAGGAGGAAGAAGAGGAGAAGGAGGAGGAATGAAGACACAGGAAAGACCAGCCAGGGCAGGATTGCTCTACCTTGGTGAGGGAGGACACAGAATTTGAGACTGAAAATTTCAGAGCATGTCCAAGATAGCCTGAAAGTGATGGCATCTGGACCACATGAGGAGCAGTGTGGACCATCTGGACTGAGGGACCAGCCCCCATCACTGTGCTGAGCTTGTCCTACACTGCAGTTCATGCCTCACAGCTGCCTGGCAGCTCGATGGGCTTCAGCTGTGCTGACCATGCCCATGCCAATACCTTCAGTTTAAATGTTTCTGTGGCAGGCAGCACTCGACTGGCAGTGTCTACAGTGCCTGTACTCATTCAATTATAGACAGTGAAGCTAGGCAGAAATGTTGTAGACAGTCAGATAGAGCTAGTCCCTCCAGAAAGCCAGGACAAGGTGAAACACATCTCACCTGTGGTCAGAGACATACCTGTCTACAGAAGCACCAGTTGTCAGGCAAATTCCAGAAGCAGGTGAAACATGGAAACTGGTCCCTACCCTGACCTCACTGAACTCAGGCCTGGGAACCTCTTGTGCCTGGGGTGACCCTGTGTTCTAGCCCTGCTGACCTACGTTCTGGTCAGTCTGGGTCAGAGATCTGAACAGCTGACTTCTATCGTCTGCATCTCACTGATTTCAACAAGTACTAGTGGTAGGTTTATCACAGGCAGATTAAAAAAACTCTATGGAAAAGGAAGGACTTGTTTCTCTGCACATTTTTAGGATGGCATCATGCCAATCATGAAAACTGTGCTCCCCACAATCTCACACAGAAGGAGCCCAACTATCATCCAAGCTGTGAGCAAGACTAGGTCCAGGAAAGGATGCGCTACTTATTTTCGTGAGCTTCCCGCCCTGAAATCTAAGTCTCCTATGTATTTCATGTCCTGGCCACCTGTCATGTCTTCCTTCTTGCCCTCTACATCTTGTTCTTCTTAAAGTCTACCTCAAGGTTCTCGCCTGTACTCATTCTATTATAGACAGCAAAGCTAGGCAGAAATGTTGTAGGCAGTCAGATAGGGCTAGGCCCTCCAGAGAGCCAGGACAAGGTGAAACACATCTCACCTGTGGTCAAAGACATAACTGTTGGAGACCAGCCCTCAAGATAAAGACAGGCTGCTGTGTATGGTTGTGCACGCCTGTAATCCCGGCACTTGGGAAGCTGAGGCAGGAGGATTGCTGTGAGTTCAAGACCAGCCTAGGTTACAAAGTGAGTTCAAGGTCAGACTGAACTAAGACCAAAAAAAAGATGATGAAATGACCAGGCCTGTGTACTTCCTCAAAAGATAAACAACAGGCCTAATGAAGACTAGATAGACATCAGTCACCCTGGTGGATGATCAAGACCTCTGGACCCATCGTTTCCTAGAAATGTGACTTGTTTCCCCATTGGATCACTATTGCCTAAGCAGCTACACTTGTAATCTTATTGATCATAGCTATAACCCACATTGTACCCATGTGAGTTTTGCTCTATAAATATCCTTTCAGAGTGCGGTCCCCGAGAAACGCATTTGGGCCCCCTTCTGGCTCTCAGGAGCTACATTTCTCCCTCTAAGTACACATCTTCCTACTCTTAACCTCCGTGGTTCCTAGAATTCATTCTTCAATTTTTAGAGAACACGAACTTGATGTATCAGATATCTAACTGGCTGGGAGTTATAAAATTTCCCTTGTATCATATTTGGAAGTTCTGATATCAGCCCTGTAACACTTCCTCTCACCCTGAACCCTCTGGGCAGCTAATCATGAAATCTTAGATCCTTGATATTGGTAACACTGTTTGGCCTTAAATCACACAGACCAGCAGTCCCCTTTTACATCACTGAGAAACTATGCCAGAGATAAAGGATTTCTAGTACACTGTGGTCATGAGAAGAAAGTTTCTGGAGTAAACAAGTGAAATTTTTAAAAATAAGTGGATTCATTTTGCAGGGAAGAATACTGACACGGAAATCATAGATGAATCTAATGCAATACAGTTTATACAGGATTCAGGATTCACGGTAATACAAGATTTATTAGTCCTGAATTTACTGACTCTATCTTGTCTACCTTTCAGACTAAGGACACCAAAATAAGAATAAGTTGTTTTCAAGATTTTCAGGGACATTCATTGCCATCTTTTACAATGCTCTGTTCCAGACCTCTTGGACCAGTGCCTAGAAGTCTCCAGTCATTATTCTAAACCTGTAGTTACCTTGACTTCCAGGAAATGTAGAGCCTCACAGATCACCCCATGACGAATTGAGGCCACCCCCACTCCCCTAAGCAGGAACAATCATTTCCTGGAAATCACATTGCTTAATTCAGCCATAAAGACTTTTTGGGAACTCATCTTGCAGAACTCGTTCTGAGATAATGATCAAACCATCACTCATCAGTTGAGGTTTCTTTTGCTCAACTCAGACAGAAATCATGAATCAGCAGAGTATAGCTCTGCTAGT
>RJWT010035231.1:0-13512 GCA_004365215.1 Cuniculus paca
GTATAGGGTTCATTTTTGATATAAAAGTTTGAATACAACTAAAAATTTGGAAGTGTAAAAAGTTACCCAAGAAACACGATTTCAAGGATACAAGTTATGGTATGTGCATTCTTTTGGTACATTCAAATAATAAAATTTTCATTCAAATATTTAGTATATTCTATTATATTAGTCTTTGTGTCATCATCCTTTAATGCATTCATTCATCATTTTTGTTTTACTTTAAATTAGAATTTTGTATTTTGAAACCAAATGGATGTGTTTATACTCTGAGTAGACACAAATAAAAATTTTTCCGAGCTAAAAGTCTGGCACAATTATTGATAGTATACATCAATAATATGTCACATGAGCAATTTTTAAGTAAACTGAATACTTTCCAAACTTGTTACGGCTACTAACTTGTATTTATTTTTAAATGAGTGAGGTAATGTGAAATTGTGTATCATTTATACAGAACAAAGCAGTTTTCTGTTTAAAATGCTTGTTTGTGAATATATTTTAACTTAATAAGAACTCTCAGTATCTTTTTACTTTGTTATTCCTCCCTACCAACAACCCAGGCCTGGAGATGGCATGGAGGGTAATAACATGCCTCATGGTCATTGCCATCTGGCACTGCAGAGGAGTGAGAGGCTGTTGATTTCTCCATTTAGAACAGGTAGTAAAAATGCACTCTTATGCAGAATTTCTTTTATTTATTTTAAAAACAAATAAAAATAAAAGCAAAACAGATTTTCAAACAAAAGAAATAGGAAATTAACACTAGTTAATATATTGCATGTCGTTATCTTGAAAGTAGTTGTTCAGATTACAAGATTTAGGCATGAAAAATGATCAATCAGACAATGAAAACGCAATGTTCTTTTTGATGAACAGAGGTTAGTAGTATAATTATTTATCTTGTATATATTTGCACATATATATGTATGTGTACATAGGTATGTATTTATAACCTTTTCCTTTCTTTCTTTTCTCCTTTCCCCTATCCCAGTTGTTCTTTCTTGTTGAGCACTTTCTTTCCCTTTTATTTTCACTTTCATTTGAGTTGCACAGTTTTCTCCAGAGTGACATTTAAAAGGATATTCACTTGTTCATTTTCACATTTTAAAAATAATAATACCTTGGACATAAACATTAGTCAAGCACAAGTACCCTTCCCCAAGCAGAGTTATTTAGGAAAATATAAAAATACGCATTTTGTAGAAAGTATCAAATTCCTATTAAATGTTCTCTACTTCTGTTATTATTCCAATGAGGATATTAAAGATGGCTTATTGGTGTGTGTGTGTGTGTGTGTGTGTGTGCTCAGTATTTTATTATTCTTCTTGCATGAATAATTTCATAGTCTCCATTTTATGATACATGTTGATTGATGTGAATAATCTCAAAGGCTTTGTGTTGGCCAAGTAGGTAATACTTGACCATTTAATCAATTTGCTGCAAGTTTAATCTGAATAGTATAAAATTATAATGTCCTACTGTTTCCCTTAACAATAAAAGTAATTTTACAAAAAAGTATATATTCTAAATTATTCTTTTCATAATATAAAAATGCACACTGCTTGATCTGACACAATTAAATTTCCCATGTATCTAAATGACTCTTTAATAATGAAAGGTAAGACCTGTGGTCTTTAAATATATGCTGTGTTCGTTTAAACCCAGTATTCAATAGCATCTAATAAAAAATACATATTCTTTCTGCTTCAGACAGTAAGAATAATGACATTATATTTTTAGCATGGCTTTAATGCAGTATAGTTGCTATTATTTTCTGTTTAAAATAACATTCATTGGTTGCTTCCAAGTATCATAATGTCATAATCCTGTGTAATTATCTCTTCGCTACACAGGTGAATGTGTTTACAGCAACCATTCTTGAAAAATAGATTTTTGTTCATTTTAGGGTCTGATAGAAAATCATCCATCTTACAATCTCTGCCAGCTAAATGATCAAACCACTAATCTCACCATATGATAACCATATTACTCTTCATTTTCCACATCTGGCTCTCATCTATTTTTCTTAAATTTCCCATTCTCTTTTGCTTATCCAGTTGCCCATAGAGCAACTACACATTGTACTTCAGGGGTGATGTGAAAGAATTTATTCTCCCATTCAATGATAGCTTTTAAATATGCTGATAATCATATTTAGTTTATTGTCAGATTAAATTTGAAAGAAATAAAAAAGAAAGATGCTGTAATATTTTTCTAGAATTTATACTTTGGTGTACAATCACAAGGTTAGAGTTCTTGCAGAATATTGAAAGATACCATATATGAATGTTTTAAGAAACGTTAAAATCAACATGTTTTTTTAAAAATTTAACAAAAAGAAAGTGCTTGATAGCAACTTAGTTTAAATGAGTACAACTTTTTTTCTTTTCTTTTTTTGTAGCACTGGGAATTGAACTCATGACCTCACACTTGCCAGGCAGGCCCTTGCACCACTGAGCTAAATCCCCGGCCCAACTTGGTTTAAATGAGGTACATTAAAAGTTTCTAAGGTTATTTAAAAATTCTATTCCCCAAGTTATACAGATTTAATGCAATTCCAATCAATTTACGATTAGCATACTTCACAGATCTAGAGAAATCGTTCCTGCAATTCTTGGCAGGAGGCATCACAATCCCTGGCTTGAAATTATACTACAAAACTATTGTGATAAAATCAGCATGGTACTGGAATCAAAACACCTGAAGATCAATGGAATAGATCGGAAGATACATACAACCACAACTCAAACACACTCAGTCACTTTATCTTTGACAAAGGCACCAAACATGTTCACTGGAAGAAAGGTAGCCTCTTTAATAAGTGGTGCTGGAAAAACTGGTTTTCCAGGGCCAGGGATTTAGCTCAGTGGCTTAAGCACCTGCCTGGCAAGTGCTAGGTCATGAGTTCTGACTGCCTTAAAAAAAACAAAAAACTGGTTTTCCATATGCTGATAACTAAAATTAGACCCATGTCTATCACCATGCACTACACTAAAGTCAAATGGATCAAAGATCTGAATATTAAAATGGAAAAACTAAATCTGCTGGAAGACAAAGTAGGCAAAACTCTTGAAGACATAGGGGTAGGCAGATAATTCATTAACAAAAATCAAACTGGAAATACTTCCCAGAATCAACAACTGTAATGATAATTCATTAACAAAAATCAAACTGGAAATACTCCCCAGAATCAACAACTGTAATCTCATCTTATTAAAAAGTTTTTACATGTCAAAGGAATTCTCCAACAGAGTAAAAAGAATATCCTTGAATTGGGAAAATATCTTAGCCAACTATCCTTCAGACAAAGGACTTCTATATAGAACATATAAAGAATTAAAAAAAATCAGGGGCCCAAAATTCAAAGACCCAATCCAAAAATGGATATTTGAGATGAATACACATTTCTCAGATGAAGAAATACAAATGGCAAATAAACACATGAAAAAATGTTCAGCATCATTGGTCATTAGAGAAATGCGAATTAAAACAATGCTGAGATTTCATCTCACTCCAGAAGGAATGGCCAGGATCAAGAAATTGACCAATAACAAATACTGGAGGGACTGTGGGAGAAAACTCTTTTCCACTGTTGATGGGAGTGTAGGCTGGTGCAGCCACTGTGGAAATCAATCTGGAGGTTCCTCAAAAAGCTGGAATTAGAGGTCTCATTTCACCCAGGTATTCTGCTTCTGGGCATATTCCCAGAAGAATTAAAAACATCATACCACAGTGATATATGTGCACCCATGTTTATAGCAGCAAAATTTGTAATAACCAAATCTTGGAAACAACACAAGTGTCTATCAACTAAGAAATGGATAAAAAAGATGTGGTATATTTATACAATGGAGTGCTTACTCAGCTATAAAGAAGGATCATATTGAGGCTTATATACATAAATGGATGCGAATAGAGAACAAACTCTTAAGTGAAATAAATCAGACTCACATGTGTAAATTCCATATTGTCTGCCTAGTGTAAGAAACTGAAAGAGTAAATAATATCCAAAATTTTCAATAAGTGTTGTGAAAGGGTGAGAAACTGCCCAAAGGGTAAAAATAACTAGGATAGGGAATAGGAGTAAAGAAGGAAGGGAAACAGAAAATGATACAAATTTGTTTGTGTGTATATATATATATATATATATATATATATATAATAGCTAAGATAATTGTATTACTAACTCTTAGTTCTTGTAACAGAACAGTTAATACTCACGTGATTAGATCAATTGTTCTTGTCTATATCTGGTAATCTGAATAACTCTTGAAGATAGCTATGCAAGATAACAACCATTGTTAAGTTCCTGTCATCTTGTTCTGAAATCCTGTATTTTTATTGTTTTGGGTTTTCCATTGCTGTTGTTTCTTGTAGAATTCAACTGTGAAACCATCAGGACCTGGACATTTCTTTGTTGAAAAGGTTCTAATTACATTTTCAATTTTCTTAATTGATATTGGGTTATTCAGCAGTTTTACATCCACTTGATCCAGCTTTGGTAATTCATATGTTTCTCGGAATCTGTCCATTTGTTGTGTTATCAAAGCTATGAAAGTAAAGATTTTTGAAGTAGGTATTGATGATCTGCATTTTCACGGGGCCTGTAGTGATTTCACCCTTCTCATTCTTTATTATATGAATTTGAGTGTTTTCTTTCCTTTCTTTAATAAGGTTGACTAGGGGCTTATCAATTTTATTTATTCTTTAAAGAACCATCTCTTTGCTTCATCGATTCTTTGTATTATTTTCTTAGTCTCAATTGCATTAATTTCTTCTCTGATTTTTATAATTTCCTCCCTTCTTTTGGCTTTGGATGTGACTTGCTCTTCTTTTTCAGATGTTTGAGGTGTAGCATCAGGTTATTTATTTGTGTTCATTCTGTTTGCCTGATGTGGGAATTCATCATAATAAATTTCCCTCTGAGAACTGCTTTCATTGCATCCTGCAGGTTCCAGTAAGTTGTATTTGTATTTTTGTTTGCTTGTAGGTATTGTTTAATTTCTTCTTTAATTTCCTCTGTGACCCATTGATTTTTCAGGAGTGTATTATTTAATTTCCACATGTTTAGGGAGTTTTTGCAATTTCTTTTGTCATTAATTTCCAGTTTCATGACAATATGATCAGATAATAAGCATGGAATAATTTTGATTCTTTTGCATTTTTAAGCATATTCTATAGGCTAGTATATAGTCTATTTTAGAGAATGTCCCATGTGAGGTTGAGAAGAATGTATATTCTGATGTTGGGTGGAATACTCTGTACATGTCTATCAAGTCCATTTGTTCACAAGTTTGATTCAGTTCTGTTGTTTCTTTGCTAATTTTCTGTATAGTTGATGTGTCTCTTTGTATCAATGGGGTGTTAAGGTCTCCCATTATAATTGCATTATTGCTTATTTGAGTTTTCATTTCTATTAATATTTGTTTTATAAAGCTGGGTGCACCCATATTTGATGCATTATATAAGATTATTGTTTCTTCCTCTTGGAGTTTTCCCCTGACCAATAAGTAGTGACCTTCTTTATCTCTTCATAATTCTTGGTTTGAAGCTCACATTGCCTGCAAACAGAATAGCTACCCCTGCTTTTTTGGGAGTTCTTGTTGCATGAAGTATTGTTTTCCATCCTTTGACTTTGAGTCCATGAATTTTCTTTTGGCTTAGATGGGTTTCTTGTAGAAAGCATATGGTTGGATGTTGTTTCTTGATACATTCTGCCATTCTGTTTCTTTTAATTGGATGATTTGAGGCCATTTACATTAATGGTTATAAGTGATATACATTGGCTTATTTTTGCAATGTTGTCTCTCTGTTGTTTTTTCTTTACCTTTCCCTCTGTTTAATTGTTTGCCCTGCTTGGTGGTTTTTTCAGTTGGTGTTCTTGAAGTTGTAGTTATTTTTCTGCCTATCTAGAATATCTTTCAGTTTTCTTTGCAGGTTTGACTTGGTGGTCATGAAGTTCTTCAGCTGTGCTTCGTTGTGGAAGTATCTTATTTCTCCATCTATTTTGAAGGATAATTTTCCAGGGTACATCAATCTGGGTTGGAAGTCGTTTTCCTTTAGGACTTGAAATACTTCACTCCATGCTTTTCTTGACTTCATTTTTTGTGTTGAGAAGTCTGCTGTGATTCTAATGGGCTTTCCTTTATAGGCGATTTGCTTCTTTTCTCTAACAGCTTTTAATATTCTGTTTTTATGTTGAATTTCTGGGATATTGATTATTATATATCTGGGTGTAGATTTGTTTTGGTTATGATTAATTGAATTTCTACATGCTTCACTTATCTCTATGTCCATTTCCTTTCCTATGTTTGGGAAACTTTTGGCTTTTACTTCTGTAAATCATCTTTTTATATCACTTGTGTTGTCTCCTTCTTTTTCATTTACACCTATCAATCTTATATTGGTTTTCTTTGCATCATCTTGCAACTGTTGAATTGTTATTTCCTGATTCCTTGTTATTTTAAAAAGATCTTTCCTTTCTTGTTCACTACCTGAATCTTGTCTTTGAGGTCTGAAAGTCTATCTTCACATTCACTGAGGTGGCTTTGCCAGCTTTTGATGGAACTTTTGATTTCCTGGATATCTCTTTGAATCTGTTTCATACATTCTAATTCTTTCTTGTATCATTCGTTCAAGGTTTCCATCATTTCGCAGTGCTCCTCTATTTTTTTTAAACTATGTCTTCCTTTAAAGGTGTTCAGCATTTCTTTCATTATGTTAATCATTTCTTGTTTTAACTGGGAGATGATTTCTAATGTGAGTTCCTTTACAGCTTCATAGAGTTGTTTCTTTACTTCAGTTGCTATCATTTCAGAAGTTTCACGTGTGTATGGCTTATACTTTCTTCTGTGTCCATGTCTCTTAGGGTTGTTTGGGATGGGCTGGAGGTTTGAGATTGCATTTTGTTCTTTCATTTTGTCATTTTCCTTTATTCCCTTGTTGCAGTTGAATGCAAAGTCTCAGTTGTTTCCTGGGTTGAGGATGGCTGTCTGTACTGCAGGGAGTTTCTCCAGTTGAGAGGGTGTTGGTAGACAGGACTTACTGGATTCCTAGTGGAACTCAAAGACTCCCTGAGAGAGGAGATACTGGGCAGACCTTCAGCACACCACACTTGGCATACCATGGCTCCTTGGCTGCTTGAGCTTGCTGGGCGGGCCCCTACCAGGTCCTGAGTGGTTTATGAAGGCTGAATGGCTGGATGGAGTATGCTGTACAGTCCCTCAGCTCATGCCACGCAAACCCACTGAAGCTCCCCAGCTGCTTGGGATTCCCTGGGCAAGGCCCAACCAGGACCTGAGTGACTTACCTAACATCACCAGCTGCTGTGTTCCCTGGTGATGTATCAAAGGTCTCAGCTGCCTGGGGTGGCTGGACAGAGCCCTAACCGGCTCTGCTCAAGGTCCCAAGGCTGAACAGCTTGGTGGAGTTCCCTGTGCCAACCTTCAGCTTGTGCCAGGCAGACCCTGAATCTGCCCTGCAGCTTGGGGTCACTGGGTGGGTCCCAAGCAGAAGAAATAGAAATTTTAAAACTTAATCAAAACAAGTTCCAAGAAATCTCAAGAAAAAAATTTCAAATATTAAAGCTTAACATAATATAAATCCTTGAAGAAGAAAACAAAGTAAGGGAACAGATGCAAATGTAAAATACTATAATTACAATAAAACCTTGCCTAAGCAAAATTTTAAAATGTTTAAAAATTACTCATTAAAAATAGCACTTATATTTGAACAGTATTGATCTAGAAGACCAAAAGCAAAATATATTCAAAAACCATTACTGAATCTTAAAGGAAAGAACATTGTCCTTTGACTCAGAAAGATGGTGTTTTATAAGAAAAATTAATTTGGATTATCATAAAACTTTTCAGCAAAAATGTTTATGTCAGCAAAGAAAATGACACACTTAAGAAACTTAGTAAAAGAAAATGCAATCTAAGGATTTTAAACCCAGGAAAATGACTTTTAAGTATAAAGACCACAGGTGAAATGTTATGAACATGAAAGAACTTGGGCGCTTTTGATTCTATGAATATTCTCTAAGGACTATGCTAGAGAGATTAACATAAGGGTTGGTGACGAGCATTAAAGAGCTAGTTTTTGCAGAACTGAGACTGAGTGGGAAATAGCGCAAGAACATAGCATAAGAACCAGCTACGTACTTGAGCAGTGCGAGTGTACCTCAGTTACTTTTTAAAAAGCAGAAAGAAAAATGTCACATGCTTACAAAAAATGATTGGAACCCTGTAGGGACTGCCTTCTCTACATAATCACAGCCCTAAATATTGACAGTGGTGAGTTATTACGATTATGAATAAGGTATGATATTTTGAGAACGATGGCAATTCATTCATTTGCTAAGGGATTTTTTCATCTAATTCACATTCGATAAACACTTATTGAACCTCAATTGTATGAAATGTACTGTACTAACTTATATCTTCATACTGGTAAATATGATGAAATCAAAGATGTTGCCTGAAATTTGAAGAAGTTTAAACCTTTCAACCTGGATTGAAACATCACAGCTGCACAAAAATGTCAATAGCATTAATGGCATTAGTGAAGTTTTATTTAGTGAGGCAGTGGTTTTGTTTCCCTTGTGGCACATGAGGTAAACTATAACTGCAAAAGGCAAGGTCTTGTTAGATCTAGCTAACAAGCATTTATAGCCAAATTTATTGTTCCAAAACTAAAGTATGTAGTATGAAAATTTTTCAGGTAATCAAATAATTTACTTTCTAAAACATATTCTCAATTTGCAGAGTTTCCTGTCCTAATTATATAGTTTATCACTAATTTTCCATGTTTTTATATCTTCATTAAGAGTTGAAAGCTATAATATACATCAAAAATTCATTAATAAGAATTTGTTTAGTATAATTGTGTAAGTACAATAAATCCCAAAGGGAAAGAACAATCACCTGTATTGTGTCAGAAATCATTTCTGAAAGTACACTTGAAATTGACACTTAGTTACTTAGTAGGAGTTTGAAAGGCTAAAACAGGAATTAAATAGTTTATAGATTATTTGCTAAAATTGACTGAGAAGTGAGGGAAGTATTTATGCTATAAATACCACAGTTTTAATTTGATATTTGTTAATCTATGTGAAGCTGTTTTGAAAATGCATGTTTTAGCAATGGTGCATTTACTCAGCCTTAATATAAAATGAGTGCATTTATGCAACATTCCTCAAACATAATTCTGTCCATTGCCTTTTGGTTAGCAGATTGTTGTTGGATCATAGCTACAGGTGTTATAAAACCATCATTGTATGATTTAGAAAATTGATAGAAATTTAAGTATATCTTTTGAGGTTTGTTATTCTATAATAAAAACATTTTTAAAAAGTCATCCTCTTGAAATTTAATTTCTTGTGAAGAAAACGGAAAAGTAACTAGCTGATATGCTAATGAGTTAATTTATAAGTTAACTCTAAATAAACAATACAGTAAATAGGTGAAATATAGGTATAATGAGTGCCAATACTTTGAAGAGTAAGATAAAATAGAAAGATAAGAGGAACAACAGTTAGGTTACCGAAGTCTGTGCAGAAACTTCCGTGAGAAGGTGATATTACAATGGACATGAAAACTATGAGAGAATAAGGAGGCGTCAAGCAGGTAGAACCTAAGTGTAAAGACACAGCGGCCTACCATGCTCAAAGACTGGCAAAGAGGCTCTCAGAGCAGAGGGCAGTGATAGGATTGGGCATGAGGATGCAGAGGTAATGCAGTCAGCTATTCTGGGCCCTTATGAGTATAGACTTCATTATGCTGAGTGAGATGGTGAGCCAAACTGTGATGCTGAGGACAAGGTAATGCAACCCGACTTTAGTTTTAATAGAAACATTGTCTTTGCTGCACAGTGATAGGCTGTGGAAAGGCGAGGACAAAACAAGAAGACCAGGGCATCAGCAATTTGGAAAGATGCTGAAGGCAGTACTAGGATGGCAGTTGTGAGGTAAGGAGTCCAGAGCTGCACAGCCTGTACTATGTTGAGAAGCAGATTCTCTGAGAAGTTAGTGAAGTTTTAGTTTTAGGGATTCTGTATAGTATAGGCTTCTTCCAAAGGAGTTTGGATCATGAAATCAGTGTCTGTTATGTCTCCTAGCCATGAGACAAAAGTATGTATGCATGGAGGAATCAGAGGGAAGGCTCTGAGAGTGTGGAGGGTGAATGAGAAATAAAAGCAGAAGTTAGTCTGTAGAAAATTTTTCCAAATATGAAGTGTGTAAATTTTTAAGTGTAGAATTTTGTTTTAATTAACATCTAGTGAAAACAGAAATATCTACCTATCAGAAAAGCATTTGATAATGTCCTGTGGAAAATTATAAATGCAGTTTAATTGTTAAAACCTTTGATAGGATGAGCATGAAATAGATTTTATTCCAATTTTTGCATTTTCTAGATAGAAAGTTAAATGATTGTTAAAAATACCAAGTAGAACTCTTTTAGAAGTCATGTATTTTATGCACCTTAGTGAAATAGTATTGTCAATAAAAATAATATAAAATTAATGATATTCCTTTAGACATCATTGACAAGTTGGCTAATGAATGTTATCTATTCAAAAAGTACCTAAAAGTATTTCTACATGAAAATTGAGACTCATAAAATTTAAATGTCATATATAAATGAATGTTTATGAAACTTATTCCAAATTCCAGAGATTATTATAGAAGTTAGTTAATCTAATAGACCTAATATTCTGATACCATTTCTCAAATTAATGAGCTGAAAGTTCCATTTCTATATTTCCAAATTAAAATAATTTGAAACCTTCCATCAACTGTTTTGAAAAAAAGTGAATGGTTATTCTGTTCTCTTTAAAAAGATAATAAAATGATCATAAAAGATAACTTCCAGAAGAGAAAGTTATCAATAAAAATGAAGTCAAAGTTTGTAGGGGAAAAAAACTATAAAAATGCGTTAGGCAGTTTCTTAATGAAGTATTTTTTCTTTACAATATTTCTGTATTTGTCACTTATTAAAATTTTATGTTGCATTATGACTTTCTATTTCAAATAAATAGTCATATTTCTATTTTTTGATTTTCAAAAATTTTCATTTTGTGCTTTGAAGTGTTCCATCTAAATTGACAAGGTTAATATAAATCTATAAGTTAGAGAATCACCAGCATAAGTATTTCTTACAAGTTTGAATGGGACCATGAGGAAATAAGGATAAATAGAAAAGCTAAACAGTTCAAGGACTGGGTCCTGGGCCATTCATCCTTTAAAGATAAGGACATAGAGGAGGAACTAACAAGAGTGAATGAAAATAAACAGTCGGCAGGGTTTTGGAAAATAGTGAGTGCGGTGTCTTGATGGCATCACATACCACACATAGCTAAGCTGAAATGTAAAAGATTACTTACTTCCTCTAATACAAGACTTCTGAGTAGAGTAGTCAGCCCTTGAATCTGATCCAAAATAGCCAGCAATGGCAGAGAAGAAGTGATTTGGAGTTTTATTGTGACAGAATATGGGGCCACCATGAGGAACCCTCAGGTTTCCCAAACAGGAAACTCCCATTACTCCCACAAGGGACAAAGAAGGTAGCATGCGGGCTTTCTCCTCAGCTTGCCTAGATGTGGGAAAGAAGGGCGGAGACTTAAAAGTAATCAACAAACATGAAAATATAGAGTCAAAATTTTTATCGAAATCTGATGAGTAGCTTAAAGGGAAGGTGAAAATGCAATGAGCAATTTAGAGACTAGTAGAGAAGAAACTTAATAGAAAATGCTTTACAATGGAAGAAATAGCAATATATGACTAAGGATAGAAAGAAACAATTCCGTGCAAGAGATAAAGCACAGAGTTGCATGAGTAGGCAGAGGAGGAGATGTAAGTTCCATAGCAACAGGTTAGAAGGCAGAGGAGCAGGGTCATGGCAAGTGGGTGTGGAGTGACTGGTGAGAGCTGATGGGGGCTAGTCCTTGTTTTCCGCAGCTTCCTCAGAGAAATAAGTAATGATACCATCATCTGAAAGTAAGGAATAAAGATGAATGTCAGAAATTCTTGGACAGAAGGAAGAGTGAATAATAGCCATCTCCCTTAGGGTACAAGCAATGCCTTGATGCTGTGAAAATGTCTTGTCCCAAATATTTCTAAGCTCTGCGTTATACTCTAAGAATAGCCATTTTTTATAGAGACATTCCAAAGTCAGGCATTAAAAGATAGAAATGACTGTTATTGCATGTGTGTGTTCTTTAAAAAACTTCCTTTGAAAGTAGAAAAACTGTTTCCCTTTGTAAATATAAAGAAATCCTAGCCGATTTTATGTAGAATTTGACTAATTTTACCTACACTGATTCCTCTGACAAAAAAAAAAATACGTGAAATATTTAAACACTATGTCTTAAGGTCACCACTTCGCATTTGTGTTTCATGGAGAGGTGCTATGTGCCTTCATTTAATATTTTTAATTTGCATATTTGTTAACCTCCAGACAAAAATGGTCCTTGGGCAGGAATATCTTCAACTTCATGCAGGTTTTGCAAGCTTAGATCATTATCCCATAAATGCTGTGGTTTACATTCTGCAAGTAATATAGAAGTATACATAAATACTTAAGTACACGCACATATATTTAAATATCCATCCTAACCCCAGATGGAAGAGACAAGCAGGATTTACACATTTGTGAATGCTGGAAGCATCCTGTATAGTAGATATCAAGAAGTCATAAATTTATAATATGAAGTCACTGTGGCTTCAGGGATAAATATTCAGTACCTGGTATTACCTGATAAAGTCATACATATGAATAGCTCCATTTTATGTGATAATTACTGAATCTAGCTTTAGCATCTGCTTTTACCAGATAAACTGAATTTATTATTTTGCGTAAGGCAGCCACAATCCTTCACAGCCTTCTGAAGAACTGGCAAATAAAGAGGTCATAAGAGAGAGGAAAGGTGAGTATGACATTTTATTACCCCATATAAATTCTGTATAAATGACAACTGTCAGTTTTACATAAACTTTTAGAAATTATCAGGTGCATGCTTAAATGCCATATTCTCTAAGAATGTTAAAATAAAGCTCAATTGAAAGACAGCTGGAGGATTTTTGCACCATTCATTTTTGTACTTGAATTTTAAAGTGAGTTTTGCCGTATTTCAAAATAGTTGTGTATCTTCTCTCTATACTTACCAACAAATAACTGAGTATGCCTCTTATTTTTTGTTTAGCCACCTACCATCTAAAAGCAAGTGATAAGCTGAGAAATGTACTTTCGTAATGAAAGAGATAAGCCAAAGAATAATGTAGGTAGTTGTTAAAAGATACAGATGTAATAAATCCACCTTCATATCTACTGAGTTCCTCTGCTTAGAATGATCAACTTTAAGTCACCTCTTCAAGCTGTCCATATCATAAACACCACATTGTTTTTCCTTGATATAATTCAACAGCTCAGACTTACAATGCAAAGAATGACTCCTAACTGGTGGACTCAACCAACTTTCAAAACCAATTCCTAGCTTTAATAAAATTTCTTA
>RJWT010035232.1:0-13507 GCA_004365215.1 Cuniculus paca
GGACCTTGCAAGAAGTCCAAATGAGAAGCGAAAGGTTCTTTGGGTTAGGTAATGAGGGATGTTGTGAGAACTAGATGGATAATGTATAAATTTCCAGTGAGGAACTGATGTGACTTGGTGATGAATATATAGTGTGAGAGGAACAAGGGAATCAAAGATGATTTCTTCTGAATGAAGTTTCCATTAATTGAAATTAGGATGATGGTCATCGTAGCAGGTATGGGAAAAGTAAACAAGAATTCTACAGGACATAATGACTTTGAGAGAGAGAATTTAGGCTTCTAAATAAAACTAAATAATAAAAGTTGGATGTATATCTGAATTTCAGAAGATAAAAATGACCTGAAAATAAAAATTTGAGAAAAATATACCTTCAGGTAATATTAAAAATGTTAGAGGAAATCAATATTTATTGTGTAAAAGATTTATATTTATTAATCAAAGGCATAAACTGAAACGAAGACTATCAAAATTGACCAGAACTTTAATAATTAAGTCTATCCAGTTGGTAAGGAAATTCTAGCTAAACCTAATATAGGCTTTATTGAATTACTAAGGAAAATACAATAATTTTGACACCACTAAAGTAATAATTAGAACTTTTCCAACAATGAGTAAATTATAATATTAGTATAAATGCCTTACTTTGGAGGCAAATAAAGGTAAATTGTGTGCAGTAAGTTCTGATGATGGCTTTCATCCAATAACTAACTGGAATTAAATTACAATGCGACTCTAAATCTGTCAGCAGAACAGACTAATGAAAGATTTTACTCTCTTGGTAAAGATTACACAATCAAATGAGATAATCTTGCTTAGAAGAGGCCAGTTCAGAGAGGTCAATTTTCTATCATACTTCATCAATAACAAATTCAGAAGAGTCAAGTTCCCATCAATGACAGTACATCCTAACAGCAAATTCACAGTGAATTTCAAGCCTCACACTGAGGAAAAAAGGTGAAGGAGAACTCAGTATTACTTCATTTACAAGTTACTAGCTCTTCCAGTATCCAGAGTAATAGGGTGTTTCAGTGGTCTAACGGAGCACAAAGTAAGAACATAATGAATAAATACCTTGATAAGTCAATTGATGTAGTTTTTTTATGGATTGGTAAGTGGCATTGTCAGTCTTCCATTCTGCTGATCTTATAATTCACAGGGGGACCCTAAGTGTCCATAAAGTTGGAGAGGAGTAAGTCCACAGATATGCTGTTACGCCATATCGTACTGTTTATTTGTCATGGTGCAAGACAGGCAGTAGGCTAGAAAGATTCCAGTGAGCTGGAAACAGGCAATTCTAAAGGAAATTTCTGCAACTCCCATTTCAGACTTACAATGGTCATTGACCTTATTAAAAAACAAAACATTCATTGTTTACTTTCTCTGCATCTTTCTATTGTAAACAATTTTCAAGTTTACAGTAATTCTTGAGAACCCATTTTCCGAGTAATAAGTAGTATTGTGCTAACCTTTTTATTTGGAGACACTACTATACTGCAGTATCTTCTAGTACTGCATGAATTCTATAATCTCCTATAGAGTTACATTTCTACAAAGACTTCTCATAATTGTTTTCAATGTTGTCATTAATTTTATGTTGGAAAATAAATCCTGTGATGGGAGTAGTTTGACAAAAAAATGAGACTCAGGTGTGTATCACATAATCTTACCTTCCATTCAGCGCTGGGCAGGTAGTAAAACAACCAAATTACCTCCATTCCAAATAACTGTTCCAGTGCCAATAAGCACTAAGGGGGACACTGGTGACCTTCCCATTTAAAAGAAAATAATTATGCAGGTTCGTCTTTCCTCAAATGGAACGAAGCATAACATCAGTGATTCAGAGGATGATGTGTCACTTAAGATGACGCTTTTGATAAAAATTGATGACTGATTTAGTTGGCAGTCTCTCACACAGGAAAGCTATGACTAGTCCACGACTTTTAGGTAATTTTAAAAGCTGTGTGACTAAATGAGATGAGCTATAGAATTAGTAAGGTGAGATTAGACATCTGTAGATCAAGTCCTGAGTTATACTAGTTTAGAGGCCAGAATGATGAGAAAGAACTAGCAAAGAAGACTGAGAAGTAATGTAGGAGTAAAATTGAAAGAGCAGTGTTCTGGAGGCCAAAAAGAAGAAGTGCTTCAAAAGTATGAAGTAATCAGTAATGACAAATTCTGCTGAACAGATGAGTAATAGGATCCCTATTGAGTTGAGCAATGTTAAGATCCTCGGTGACCTTGAGGGGAACTGTTTTTGGGAGGCTAGCAGGGAATAAAACGTAATTAAAGTTGGTTCAAGAGAGAATGAAACAGGAAGTTCAGACAGCAAGTACAGACAGCTCTTCTAAGGACTTTGAACTAAATGAAATAAGGAAGGTCAAAGAAGGGGAGATATAGTATATATTTATGCTCCTAGAAAAGAGCCAATAGAGGGGAAATGGACTTAATTGAAGCGAGGAATTCTTGTCAGAGGTTGTGAGAAATGCTTTGATTGTAGATGATATTGGGCTTTAAAAGTTCATAGATGATTTTCTGTTATATAGTAGGAAACATGAATCCTTTGTGGATTTTTGAATAAGAAGTTACATGCAACTGTACATATGTGTTTATAGTAAAATTAACTGAATTAATTTATAAGCATCATTATCTTTGGTGATCTCCTTAAATATCTCATCCTCATGTGGACTTATACTGCTGTCTCTCTCTCATACATTCTGTGATATGTATATATGATCAAATATATGTGATATATATTTATATAACTTATTGTATATGTGTTCACCTATTTCATCTTCCAAACAATTCCAGAATGTGAATACTATAATACACCATCACATTTTATATGGGAAGAAATTAAGATGGATCAAGTAACTTTTCTTAGGCCATAGCTATAAGTGGTAAACATAGTAACTCAACTTAATATAGTTCCAGATTAGAGCATAAAATATCTTTTCTGTTGCCTTTGTCTGTTTACTATTTTATAAACTGTAAATTAGCTTTAGCTATGTGTGCAGTTATTTTATGAGGACTAAAAAAGTTCCTGTTTTATTTACCTACATATTCTGTATCTCTATTTACATTGATTCTACAAATTTTATTTAATTTCTTATAGCTCACATATAATACATTTATCATCCTATATAATGCACATATGAATTTTCTCTCTGTTGTGTAGTGATCAAGTATAGATTCATGTAGTTGAAATGTTTTTGATAATAGTTGCTTCATAATTGCACAGTGCTTTACTATTTGCTTAACAGTACTGCACAAATAATCCCATTTAATTTTTACAACAGCTCCGTGTGTCAGAAGAGATATAAATACTGTCCTTTAAACAAATGAAATACAAGATACTGGTGAAAACTGGCATAGTGCTTAGCTCAGAATAGATATTTTAAAAATTTGGATAATAGAATAAATGAGCAAATGGTTTGTAGTCATAGAGTTTTGAGAAGCAGAGCATTAATAGAAAGTTGATCCTCCTGACTGCTAGTCCAGCAATTCTTTTCATCATACTGCAGCTGTCTTGATTTTGTAATCTTTATTTTTAAATAAAATCCTTTGGCTTCCAAGTACCAGCAGTTAATATATAATCAAAGTAGCAAGATGGAATTTCTTACTTGCTATATCTTAAATTTAGAACTATTTTGATTGGAGAATTTTAGTGATGCCACAGGGAGAAGACATTTCTTCGGGTCAATATTCAATTAATATTTCAGCAGATTGTTAATACAGATTGAATTGTAGAGACTGCTATTTGGAGATGAAGTGGATGAAGAAAAAATGATTCTCAGTTACTAAAAATTGTTAAAATATTGAAGGTGATTATTTAGGCATTTAAGGTGCACTAGTTGTTCTGATCTGGGCATGTTCTAGCCTGTGTAATTGGTATCTTTTTCTCTGCATATGTCTCTACTCATTTATTTTAACAGGGTAATATGCTTTCTGACATCCTATTTTGGAGCACTTCTATACATTTGCTTCAGATGATTAGATGCCTGTCAGTTGCCACTCTTGAACTAAATCTATTCTGAGGGTAGGTAGAGAGGTGCCAGCTTTCCATATTCATCTTTCAGCTCAAGCTGTGAGTTGTGTCTGGCTTCTCCTCGTCAGAAAGAGGGTAGTAAGCAACCCTTCTGGACGAGGAAGGAAGTGGCCAGGGTGGTGCTGAGGGGGTTGGAAAGGATTTAGCAAGTGAGTAGCACAAATTTTTATATTTGTTTTCAAGCAAGACTGATTTCATAAAACGAAGTTAACTGCTATAAAGTGATAGACATTTGTCAAAGTCATGTACGGTTAATGTTTTGCTGTGTGTGTATGTGTGTGTGTGCACGTGTGTGTATGTGTGTGTGTGAAGGTAAGGGGGAAATCTAGATTTTCAGTATGTCTTACACATGAGCACTTGTTTGGGCAAGAAGGAATAGCAGTGCATTCTTTTTATGGAGTATATGTCACTGTTGTTCTTCTCCATGGCTCACCAGGCATCCTTTTCACATCTCAATGGTGAGTCACATGCAACTCTGATTTAAAGTTCCATACTGCTGCACACAGCCAGGGAACACAGTCCTGAGAAGCTACTTACATCTAACTCATCTCAGTTGGAGTGTATTATGACACAGTGCTCTTTAAACTTACAATCTTACAGAATTATGATCAATACAACATTCTCTCAAAATATATGCCTTCAGTTTTTTTTCTATCCAAAGCCACATATGCCATGTGCTATGTAAGAGGCAATTGAGCAGCTGAAAATATATTAATGTTTGAGAAAAAAATTGGTTGTGTTCACAGGCACCCCTGTAACCTGTCTATATATTGAGATAGAATCATTTCCATTGAAATAAGGATGAAAGTTGTATTCCTAAGTGTCAAAATAGAATGTCTACTCTGCTTGTCTGACATCAATTAAAAACTTAGAATCCCACATCCTGCAGCACTCAGCAGAGCCCAAACTTGCACAGACAGCCTCCTGCTGAAACATGTTTGCAGCAGTATTTTGAGATACAGTTCAGTACAAGAGACACACTAATTATTCAATAAAACCAAATAGTTTTCCAACTCCATTGCCAGGCTTAGTACATCCATAGAATATAACATGTCTTAGCTAAAATCTTAGTTTTTCTTGTAGAATGTATTCGTGGAATGATCATTTAATATTAAATCCTTAAATTTGAGGTTTTATGTTAGGTCTTTAGCTTTGAGCTTTTGAATTAAGACACAGCTACTCAAAGAGTATGAATATTTCTTAAACAAAATTACAGTGCAAATATTAGGTGCTTTCAATAGATAGTTGTTGAATAAATGGAATGAACTGAAGACATGATATATTCTGCTGCTTATGGTCCCCTCATAGAAAATATCATTTGACAAATTTCTCCAATGGTTTATTACCAGCAGAATCTATTTTTCCACACAAATTCTGCTTTGGATTCTGTTACTTCTTAAATGGTTTCTGAATGATTTTTATTATTGTTATTATTAAGACTCTTAACACTAAGCCACATCCCTCATTTTAATTTTTTTGACTAAGCTATTTTATATATGCTAATTTTATGAAATATTCTCTAGATTTAAAGTGTTGAGGTATTTTAGAATAAATTTAGTCTGTTTCACTGTCTTCTGTTTGAAATACTTCCTGCGAGTCCTCTTAGTGAGTAAAAATGGAGGGTGTACATTAAAAATGAAAAGGAAACCTAACTCCCCCTTGAACAGCTTGGTTATGGAAAAGAGGTCCTCCCACTGAAACTGCGAAATAGTGTTCTCAATTTAGCGTGTAGCTCAGAATCGGGCCATGTGGACACATGGGACATTTTCCTGACTGTGGGCCCAGCTAAGTCAACCTTTGTCCTGATCATAAGCCACTGTGTCCATTATAAAACCTCAATTTGTCTTCCATGAAAGAATACGAATTGAGCACTAATCCATTGTAGTGATGATTTATAATCTTTGACTTATTTTATGTGATTTAAACCTCAGGGAAATGTATTGTTTTTAATTTGCTTCAATAAACATTTATGTAGAGCTTCAGTTTAACTTGGGCAGTTTGCAAGAACAGCAGATTTTCTTCCTGAACTTTTTGAGTATACTTTATTACTGGGTCCAATCCCTGCTTTTATTCACTTCCTTCTACAAGGAGACCCTTTGTAAGATGTTACATTATTATTTTATTTGCCAATTCTACTTTAGGTGAAGCAGAAGCCTGAATAATTTAACTGTTCTTCAGATTAACCTATTTTTGGTTTGTATTTATCATCTTCATGGAAGTACAAATTTGAACTGGTCAACTATTGTCAGGAAGAGTACCAAATTTCCTGGGCTCTTGGCACTTTAGAGACTTGTAGAGGATAATATTTCTTGGTAGTTTCTACCAAAGGTGATCTTCATTTTGAACACAGCAAAACACAAATTGTGTATGGTGCTCAGTCTGTGCAATAACAGAGAACAGTGCATTGTTACATTTGCTCGGTGATGAGCTGACTAGGACCATTTATTTCTTTGTCCTGGACCTTGATGGATTACTGGCTTGCAAAGCAGGCGGAGATGTATAGATACTGCACTCACTTTAACAGAAACCAGCGATACTTTTGCTCACCCTTATTGCTTTTTTAATTCAGCTACATGTAAAAAGGGTTTTACAAGGAAGCACATTGTGATTTATGAGTGTTGAGCCTGGTGCACTAACAAGATTCTTAAGACTATGTGCATACTTGTTTTCTTTGAAACTTGAAAGGACAAAAAGGTATTTCTCTTCCAACCTATGACACTGGATATGTAAAATTATAGCAAAATATTGATTTTAATTATTGCATTTATATTTGAAGGAGAGAGTTTAGCTATGCATGATGAAAGGAAATAATTTTTAACTTTTATAATAACAAATTCTGCAAAGTGTGGACCGGCTGGAGTTAATTTTCTCATCATCGTTGCAAGCAGATGATGGCGTAAACACTGAAAAATGTGAGTCTCTTACCTGTCTATTTCTCTTCTTCCCAATTTTGGTTCTGTAATGGTCTGACATATAATGTCATATTCTTATGTCTTTATTTAAAACTTAGATTATTTTGGTTTTCAAACATACAATGCAAGATTTATGTACACATACACTCGTACATTTTATTTATGTCTGATGCAATTAATACCATTAGGAAGGTATGATGATTTTTATATAGAACAGGTTAAGTGACCAGGTTATATTGAACTAGGTCTCACAATTAGTAAATGACAGACCTTTTCTTAGAACTTGGATCATTTCACTAGGTTCTGTCACTCTTTACATAGGAGTTACAAAGAGCATGACCCAAGAGATGATGTGGAATCAAGCCACTTTAGTACATGCTGTTTATTTAGTGGTCACTAGAGGAAGCTGTTTGAAACTGTGAGCAAAATGGAGTCCAGGCATCATAGATGTGGGTTGAGATAGGGGAGGAGCCTGCCGGTCCAGGGCTGTGATCACCAAAGCAGGTCTCATTCAAAAATAAAACATGACCAGGAAACACACAGACCTATATTTTACACTTAAATACAATAATCAGAAAATAATTTCATGTATAATAACACAACTTCTAAATCTTAAAAAAACTTATTTGGAAGTTCTGAAAATCATAACTATTGAAAATAAGAGCAATTTGATCCTTTACTTTCACTGCAAAATAGCAATGAAAATAAAAGTGTATTAGAAAGTTTGAGAAATCAAGAAAACTTCTGATGAGGAAGGAAGTAATAACTTATTCATTGTCTTTTTCATGAATTTTTATGCTTTCAGTACAGCATGATAATACTGTGTTCCCAAAGAGGGGAGATTTGTGATTCACAAGTAAATATTAGAAAACTATCAATTTAACTTCTGCTTACTAGTGATCATTCTAATTAATTGAAACACAACATTTAATAACCATATAGCATTCCTGTAATAATGTACTCCATAATAATAGACTAAGCCAGTATCTTTTTTGCTCTTTAAAAATCTAAGACTAGTCACCTTCATGGCTTAGTACTTCAAATTTTATGTTTCATGAGAGCCAAATTATAACCAGTACAAAATGAACTTCTAGTGAAAATTAGTGCAAAATATTTCTATCTTCTCATCTTCACTGATATTTAGGACATATTATGTTGAGCAAAGTAATCCAGTATTCTTCGCAGTTTTGAGTTCTGAGTCTCTTAACTCTCAATACAGGTACTGGCCTGTGTGATTGGCTTTTCTGGTGACAGACTCCATTGTCTTTCAACGAGGGTAAAATGGGGCTTCTGGAGAGTAAATTGCATATAAGAGCAACTTCACATCAAAGCAACTTTCACTCTATCCCTCTCTCTTAATTAGATTCTAGGATAGTGTTTAAAACTTTAGTTCTGTTCATTTTCCTCACATTTAGTCAAGAAGAGTCTGATATGCAATATAAAATAGAATATTTATTCTTATTACAATGCATTTAGACAGAAGTTTTATTTTCTAACTCACTTGCTGATCAGATAATATCATAATTTTAATAAGGCTTGGTAGATACTGCTTTCATTCCATTACAAAATAAACACCACAATATAATAAGGACAAGTTATATAATCACTGAAACATTTTCATTGTCAGTTTCTGTAGTCATTGTTAAACTGTTCATGTGGTTATGTACATGTGTAAATATATACACACTGATTAAATTACCACTGTAAAAATTTATTAAAAAGTGCGACTACCATTTCTCATACAAAAATAATAACTGAAAATTTTCTTATGAATAATATGTCTGACTGGGTATGGTAGAGCACACTTGCAATCCCAGAACTCTGGAAGGTTGAAGCAGGAGGACTGCCAAGTTTGAGCTCAGCTTGGGCAACTTTGTGATTTCATGAAACATCACTCACCTCCTCAAAAAAAAAAAAAAAAAGAAAAGCTGAGGATGAATCTCAGTGAGAAGGCCTTGGGTTCAATCCCCAGTACCAGAAAAACAAAACAAAAATCTGGGAAGAATTCTCATAGCTACTTACTGATTTACAGCCTCTAAGTTGAATGGGTCTCTTAAAAAGTCCCACAAAGTCTTCTAATATCCATAGGGGAAAAATGCAAACAACTCAGCCCTCACGACTTTTTCCCCTCATGCTGGCTTATGTCTTCCTTTAGCATTTGCTAAATAATTGTTCATCTTTTGCACACTTTTGTGCATTACAGAGTGGAAAGAACTGTTTGAGTCAGCTGTTTTGAATTTTACTACAAATTCTACAGGTGACTAGTGTGTTTCTGTGCAGGAGTGTAAGCCCCATGAGAGTAGACGCTGGACACTTTTGCTTGTTGCTGTATCTTCAGCATCTATCACAACTGAAGTTAGATTGTTCTATAAATATTTGGATAGCTTCTTTGTGCCAGGTGTGTCCTAGATCCTGGGGTTGTGAAAAACAGACAAAGATCTTATTTTTATTGTCTTTACACTTTAGAGTCAGTCACATGGATCTATAAGGCTAGAGAGTTAAGTGAACAAACAGCAAGGTACTCTGGTGCCCGGAGTGTGGCCACAGAACACAAAGAGAAACAAATAGAACAAAAAATGAGTCAACCCTACATTATAGAGGTGTCAGGACTGAGGTTATTAGAGTAATATGTTTAATTGTGCTTTTAAACTGGATTTCAGCCTCTGAGCAAGGGTTTTTGTGCTGACATCCCTGATTTGTGAAGTGTTAAACTTGAGAGTGATTCCTAGAATGCTGGCTTATTAACAACTGCAGGCACCTAGGACTCAAATTCTTCTCCTTTCTGGTTTTTATTGTTTGATGATAATAGCAAGATGTTTCCGAAGCTGAGAGTCAGTGGAAACTTCTGCCTGTTTTTAATCCCAGTTGTATAATTTTGAATCTCACTGGGTATAAACAGGACAGTAGTGGGGTATATAGCTGATTGTAAAAGAAACTACAGTGCTTCTTAGAAAGTACAACATATTCCAGCACTGTGTAGTTTTTTCTTTTTAAAAAGCTGCTCAGTACTCTATTCTTTTAAAAATCTGAACCAGGCATTTAAAAAAAAATTCCTACTTGGCCAAATTATGTCCCAGGTGTTGATGTGAGCTTTCTCAAATAAGCTTTCTTCTTTTTTAAAGCCAAATTCAAATGACATAAATTGGCCTTGGGTCAGTTCCCAGGATTCTGCTGGTCTTGATTAAAAGTGTGGTACTATGTACACTTAGGTTTTTGGAAAACAATGTCATGTTACTGTGTAATCTAAAAGTGTAATTTGCAGCAGCCCAATGGGGGTAATATATTATTTGCAGCCAAATTTATAAAGAATAAATGCCTGAGAAACTTAAAAAAATTTACATTCATGGGATCAGGACAGAAGTAAAGAAGTGCTAAGTATATAAAAAGGGCTTGGATCAAAAATTTTTTAAAAAAATGTTCTTTTGATTTCCTACTTTCTCATTAGAATTCTGACAAAAGTATCCAGTAATACTTCGTGACATTAGGTTTACATATGCTCACGACTCCTACTTTAGGTCTAGGAATACTTTATTGGAAATGCTCACAAAGTTAAATGGATATGGGGGAAGTGGAGGAGCCCAGTGTGGTGCAGTGGGACACTGTTTCGTGAGGGGCCTTGCAGGGCCAACAGTTGGGTAAAGTCAGTCTTCCTAGGGGAAACTCATTGCATACAGGTTTCTGGTATAGGTTGGATTGTGTTATAGTACTGTAGAACTTGCTTCTATTGTTAAAATTACCAAATTAATTGTTACCACAGTTTGTCAGTTGTTGGCTGTGCTTGATGCTATTGTTATTGCTAATTGTACTATATTAGCTAGGATGTCATACATGTTGTAATCATCTTTTCTCCCTCATATGACAACATTGTGATTTTCTGGGGTATTAACTATCAACTTAGTCATTACCAAAGGATGAGGTGCTAATCCAAATAGATAATGATTTCTCATGTTAATAAATTGAGAAGGTAGGTTTTTGGGGGTAGACACAAAGATCAAGAACCACCTACAGCTGGAAGACTTCACCAAGGTAATGACAATTACTAGAGAAGCCTCCATACTAGTGATAAAGTTGTCTGTCAAAAGAAGTCTATAGGCACCAATGCAGAAAATAAAAAAATATAAAATAGAACATGATGCCTGTAATTCCAGCACTCAGGAGGCTGAGGTAGGAGGACTATTGCAAGTTGAACACCAGTGTGGGCTACAAAGTGAGCTCAAGGCCAGCCTGAACTGCATAGTGAGACCCTGTCTCAAAAAGACAAAAACAAAACAAAACAAAACAAAAAACAAAGAAAATAGAACACGACAAGACACAGAAGCAAAATACCACTCAAGACCTCCAGCCTACACTGGAACTTTCTGAAATGATAGCAGCAGAAGTGAAAAACACAAATGGATGTGGCTATAGAAAAAAAAATCTCTCAGATAAAAAATGATGCTCAAAATGAAAGACATGCCCCATGAATCTAGAGCACAGAGGCATAAAAAATAGAGGAGCTTAGGAAAGCAATAGAAACCATGAATGTCCAACATAGGAAAGAAATGGAAGCCATAAGAGAGATCCACAGGTATGCAGGAGTTTAAAAATACCATTGTAAGTATATGCAACAGATTGAATGAAAGTAAAGATAGAAAATCAGATCTAGAAGACAGGATCGAGATTAGTGACCATGAAAAGAAAGATATCTTAAAAACAGCAAAGGACCATGTGACGAGAATGCAACAGCTGCAAGATGAAGCAACAACAACATAAGATTGATTGGAGTAAATGAGAAAGCTGGACATAGTGCAAAGTGCCATAAAAAATCTCTTCACAGAAGTAATGGCAGAAAACTTCTCAAACATGGATAAAGAATTTGACATACAAATAAGCAAGGCATATAGATCTCCCAATAGCCATGGCCAAAATAAATATACACAGAGACATATAATAGTTGAGATTCCATAAATTCATCACAAGAACAGAAAATTAAAAGTAGTTAGAGAAAAGAAACAAGTAAACAATAAAAAAATCCATTAGAAAATTAAAAGTGGTCAGAGAAAAGAAACAAGTAAACAATAAAGAAAAATCCATTAGAATCATAGCAGACTTCTCAACATAAACTCTCAGGTTAAGAAGACCTTAAAGTGAAGTATTTCAAGACCTAAAAGAAAACAGCCACCAACCCTGATTGAGGTACCCTACAAAACTGTCTTTCAAAATCAGTGAAGAAATAAGAAATAAGATAAGATACTTCCATAACAAAAAACAACTGAAGAAATTTGTGATCACTAAACCAGTTCTACAAAATGCTCTGAAGTATATTTTAGAAAGAAACCATAATTCCAAGAATACTAGTAGAAAGAAGGCATTAGGCAGGGCAAGTACATACGCAAAGGGAAAAGACAGGGCACCTACAACAGGAAAATAATATGAGAAGGATAAGTCAACACAGTAATTATAAACATCAATGTGAATGATCCCAATTCACCAATCAAAAGAAAAAGACTAGCAGAATGGATTCAGAAGCAAGACTCAACAAAATGCTACATACAAGCAGCACATTTAACTCAAAAAGAAATTCACAGACTAAACATCCAAGGATGGAAGACAATACTCTGTGTGACAAGAACCCAGAAAAAGGTGTGGGTTGGTATTCTTTTTGCAGACAATGTGAACTTCAATTTAAGGGTTGTTGAAAAATAAAAAGAAGGTCACTACACACTTGTTAAGGAATAACTCCTAGGAGAGATAACAATTATAAATATATATGCAGCAAATACCAGTGCACTATATAAAATAAATATTAGCAGACATAAAAAATCAAATAAGCACTAACACAATTGTAATGGGAACCTTAATACCCCACTGCCACAAATAGATAGCAACTGACAAAAAATCAACAAAGAAATAGCAGAACTAAACCAAACCAGTAAACAAATCCACTTAGCAGATGTCTGTAGAGTATTCCACTCTACAACATCAGAATATACATTCTTCTGAGCTACACATGGGACATTCTCCAAAACATACATACTAGCACATAGAAGATGCTTAAGTAGGCTTCTGGGAAGATGGCAGAGCAGTAAGCAGCAAAACAGCCTCCCTGAGAAACACAGTTCAGATGTTGGAATATAGCATTGTGGGGAAGACAAGAAGGAAGGAAGTGGGTCCCCTGAACCCAGGAAGAATCTAAAGTATGAATTGAAGCCTACAGAGAGAGTAAAAAGAAAAACTTAAACAAAGAAGAAGGCAGTAGCTGGTGGTACTTTAGCCTGGAGCTGGACTCAATGTGCGAGAAGAGCTATTGGAACCTGGGAATGCATGGTCATGGTGATGGAGACAGCTGGTGACCCTAGAGGCCTTTGCAAAGAGATGTGGTAGTGGAGGGGAGTGATGGACACAGAGGACTGCACTGGCCAGCGGTGAGTACAGAGAAATCAGTTCTCCTGCAGGAGAGAGAAATTGACTTGGACCCATTTTGGAATCAGATGAGATAAGCCTGGAACCAGAACTGCTGCCAGCTTCCTCCAGCAGCTCCTAGCTGGGTGCAGACTGATGGAAACTT
>RJWT010035233.1:0-13505 GCA_004365215.1 Cuniculus paca
CATGGTCCCCAGCGCAGCGCTGGGGGGCCTGCGATTCCCCAAACTCTACCTTATTTGCTGTCCCTGTAAAACTCAAGCTGGGTCAGAGGCCAGCCAGTGTGCTTTGGAGTGGGACCCAATTGTGCAAAATCCAAGTTAGACATTTATTTCTGATCGCTGGCCGCCTCCACAGTCGTTGCTAGCTGAGCTGTAATAAAAAGAAGACAGGAACCGTTTTTTTTTATAATCCCAAGTTCCTACCAGCCAGCCACATGTTTCAAGCCGGCTATGGCCATGGTTGCTGAAAACTGCTTTTGATTTTACAGTGATTCTTATGATTGAAATCTTTTTTTTTTCTTTTTCTAGACTCCAGAATCTAAGAACACATAACATCACAATCTGAAATGGATCTGTATGAACCTTCTCGAATAACTTTATTGACCCATTTTAGGACATAGAGAAATACAGCATATGGCAATGTTAGAGTTGCACCAAAAACCCAGGCTGGACAATGCTTCTCCCAGGGAAGAAATGGGCTAGCTCTGGGCCCCCAGCTTCCTCCGGGGCTACTCCCCAGGGACTGGGAGGCAAATACTGCTGGCTGGAGAAGAACTGCTTATCTCAGCAACATGCGGAGCCGGCTTCCAGCCAGTCCTTTTCAGCCCGCAATGATTTTAGTCCCCCACCTCCTCTGAGTCAGGAGGACGCCACATGTGTCTGAGATCCAGACCCTGGCAAGGGTACAATTTCGCTAATCAGCTGGGGTCCTTTTTGGTGTCTGGCCACAAGTCAGCAGATGCACAACTCAGCTTTACCAAGACAGAATATCTTGCATAAGATCTGTTTCAGAAACAATTATATGAGCAAATTATCTTGGCTTCTAGAAACAGATTTTTAAAATCTAGTAGCAAGATCTCAAAAAATGATTAAACCACAAACACTATTTTAAAATAACATTAAGCCAGAGATGAGATGAAGAATTCTTATAGAACCATTAAGAACATGTCCTACTCCCTGAGTCCAAAACTTCTTCACATTCGTGCTCTGGGGTATAGGGTGTGTTTCTCAGGGATCATCTCTGAAGCTCAAAGGCAGGGTTTATTTACATCTGGGCCTTCCTCAGAGATAAGAGCTAACAGCAAAAGTTCCTTATCTGGCAATGACTTTTACCTTCATAAACAGAGCTTTGAAGTTTGCCAATGGAAAGGTTGTAATCAGAGATTAATTGGAGGGTCCCTGTGACCTGAGTTCCAGGCTACCTACTTGCATTACCCACAGCCTGGGTCAGGTTGACTAATGACAGGGTCCACATCCGATTAGCCATGTTTCTTCTGAACTGAAGACTGCTCCAATTAATACTATTTCTACATTGCTTCCTTCTGTTGGGAGCTCACTGGCCCCATCTCTTTCTCTACACTCTACCCCTTCTGACCAGCTCATCTCTCTCCTTCAATGCTGATGTGTCTCACCTTTCGCCTGCCCCTGGTTGAAACCTGCAGTTGAAATTCTTGGCCTTCTCATTTTTTCACTATTTATTGTATTCTTCAACAATTTTCTTCTAACAGTTTGTACTAATTATTTGGGTATCTACAGTTGTAACCTAGATGTTTTTCTCAAGTTCTGGGTAGATTCTTCTAGCTGCAACTAGATATATTCACTTGAATTTCATACCATCCTTTGAATTGCAGTACATTGGCAAAGAAATATATCTTCTTCCTTCCTAAATTAGATTTCCATAACCCCCTTATCTCTCCAGTGTCTCCCAAAGATGACATCACTCTCCCAGGCACAGGCACCCTGTATAACCTGAGTTTCTCTTTAACTCATTCCCTCCTCTCATCACTTTTGTTCTCATTTCTGTAGCACTTCTGTTGGTCAGGCCTTGTCTCCTGCTCTGAAGATACAACAGTGGATAAGCCAGCCTGCAGCTGCCCACCTATTGCCCACTCAGCACATGGCTACCTATCCACCTAGATTCTTGGTATGGTGTAATGTCTATGCTCAAAACCTTGAGGGCTTTCACTTTTTCCTCATGAAAAAGCTTATGCTCTTTGACCTTGATCACTTCTATGGTTGATGATCACCTCCTTTTCCACTGCAACCATCAGTTTCCAGCTACCCTCATGTTTAGGGCTTCTCTGAGGAGCCTTTGTTTCCCTCTCCCCACCTGCTGTGGGAACTCCACTGCCAACCTGGAGATCCACACATGCTACAGGTCTCAACTTGTAGAATTAGGTATAAACTCTTCCCTAATCTCTGGAGTAAACCCTAACCTAACCCTAAACCCCAGAGCAAGTCTATAGTCCCTCAAGGAAGATGAGCCTCCATAGGGACCCCACAGGCCCCAGTAGGATCCTGTTCACACCCCACATGGCTGATGACCAGCTAATCTCCAGTGCTACCTCTGTTGCCCAGCTTTCAAATCTACAAAATGTCTCATGGGCACTTCTAACTCTAAAGTATTAAAACCAAGCTGCATCTTTTCTCTGAAAGACTCTTCATCCTTTTGTGCCTTTGCTAACTGGATAATGATATGTTTATCTTCTCCTGTTCAAATCAAAATTTGGTAACAATGCCAGCTTCTTCTTCCTTCACTCTGAAGTCCAATCAGCAGTCAAGTCCTGTCCTTCCATGTCTTACAGAGTAATTGATGACTTGAGTATGTCCTCCAAAGTTTCCTGCATTGGAAGCTTTGTCCCCAGGGTGGTAATGTGAGATGTAGTGGAGCCTTTAAGAAGTGGAGCTTGGTGGGAGGTGGTCATGTCATGGGGGACGCTATCTGCAGATGGATTAATGTAATTTTCATAGAAGACAGTTTAATATAGCACTTATGGCTATACTTTCCTCTGCATTTCAGGACTCCATGGATGGGGCCACACTGGCAAATATGTTTCCAGGGCAGTAATTTCTGGTATCTTCACCAAACTGTCCACCTGGACTACCTCTCAATCTTCTCCATCCTTCCCAGTGTGCTGGGCCTCCCACTTGCCTCCCCTAGGCTGGTTTCTGTTCTCCAACTTCCAGTAGCAATGTAACTGCAGGTTGAGGGCCTGCACCTCCCTACCATTCACTCTGGGTCCTGCAGCATTTTGGCTGCATTTCCTAAACTTGCTCACATCTCAGTAAATAGTCCCTTGATTTTTCTCTCATCATACTGCCCAATTTGAGTGTTTTCTGCAAGGAAAATCAATAATACTGATACACAGGTCTTTGTCCTGCATATTATAAAACTTTATATCCTCAGCACCTAGCACAACTCCTGACACAGAGCAATTTGCTAAGTGTACAAGTAAACAAATGAGTGAGCACTCACAATTTGACCTTTAGGTCTTTAATGTACTTTCATAACAATTTGGGTATATATGGCTTTTTAGGTACATACCACAGAGCATCTAATGGTGTGCCTTACACAGAATAGGTGCCCAATAAGTACTTGTTAAACAAATCTGAGGCCTTAAGAGATTGAGTGTAATCTCTTTGGCAGAAAGACAATGAAACACAAGAATACATTAGAATATAAAGATGTCTGCACTGAAACCATGATTCCTCAGCCACCTGTACATTTATCATTAGTTCATTAACTGAAGCACAGAGATTCTACTCCTTGAGTCTAACACCTTGAGCTAATATACTTACATGCTGTTTGCATTCAAGAATTACACTGGGAGGAGATGAGTTTTGGTTCTTTCTAGCTACAGAAAGACTCAATAGGAAATCAGATATAACCCTAATTCTAACAGTGTTCTGAAAAGGCAGTGCTAAAAGAGCCAATCCTGGTGTGCCTTTTACATTTCCAGCATGCCAGACTCAGAGGGGTGGTGGACATAAGCTCCAGAGTTTTCTCTTTCCTTGTCTGGAGGACTAGAGACCATGCCATCTCTTAAAGGACAGTCCAATTCTTCCTTTAGTATCCCAACGATAGTCCCACATAACTAATATCCAGCTCTACCAGCCCACAGTGACAAAAGAGAGGTCACCAAGCCTGCAAGAGACCAAGAAGAACTAGTACCACATTGTGGGTGGCCACAACAGGCAGACTGCCTCAGAGGGACCTTCCCTGTGCATGGAGAGGACTTCTCAAGTCCATCAGCTTCAAAACAACAAACAGTAGATTAATAATTTCTGTAGATTAATAATTCCTGCTCTACTCACCCGCTCCATCCCTTCAACAGTGCTGCTATTTGTACAACTGGAAGGATGAATTTCCTTTTTAGCATGGTCATTAACCAGAGTGATATGAGCTTGGAGAAATAGCACAGATGATACGCTTAGGGCCCAAGGGCTATTCAAAAAAGAAAATTCTGTAAATGGAAGTGAAGCTTAGTAAAGCACATAGCCCTGGAGTTTTGGCTTACGAAGCAAAGAAAAAAGAAAAAAGACCAGTGGGTAGGGGAGTTTCCTGAATCTAAGAGTGAAATCTGGCAGAAAGCATCCTATGCAGCCTTTTTTGGTTTAAATCCACATGACATCACAATCTATGAATTTTGCTGTGATTGATTTGAATGAACTTGTAGATTCAAAATAAAACCCATTTGAAACAAACTCCACAAAGCAAGGCTATCTTTTGCGCCACAATTCAAGGCATTTCCTAACCACCTTTTTCTGTGCTGGATATCAAGTGAATTGCAAAGCTCACCCAGAGCCAAATCCAAACCACACAGTCATACACACAAGCATGGACACATGCAGGAGCACATACACACACACAGAAACACAGACACACTGACACACATATACAGACACACAGATACATACCCAGAAACACAGACACACATGCAGACACACAGATATGCACACACAGAAACACACAGGAGTACAATGACACACGCACATACATACACATACACCCTGAGTCACAGTGGCAGTGGCAGTGGCAGACATAGTCAGAGGAGTCCTGAACTGCAGTCCACTCTGCCTGGGTCAAGCAACCATCTTTTTTCTGCCTCTTTTCCTTATTTCGATGATCATAATTCCATGCCTTAGGGATAAAGAGGAAGACTTAACCTCACCACACAAGCATTCTGTGGGCTTTCTAGAAACCAGAGCAGGAGAAAAGAAAACCACTCAGCAATCCTGACACAACAGTTAACATATCCTACCTGTTCCAAACCTCCCCTCTGCTTTGTGGAATTTACTTCTAAAGAATTAGGGATGACATGTGTAAGGATCTGATATATGTGGACATAACAGGCTTTTTAAACAGTGAAAACCAATGGCACACATGCCTCTGGATATACAGACCATATACAAAACCACAAAGAAGCCTGAGTTAACTATCGTTGCTATTTTAAAGGCCAGCTGTGTCACAACATGTTGACATGTATATTTAGTCTGTATTTTAATATGCAAATAACACCATCATCAATGCTTTCCTCTCTCCCAATGCTTTCTTTACCCCCCTGCATGCCCAGCCTGGAGCCCTGCAATCTTCTCTGTTTCTGATCACCCTGTGAAAGCTGTGAGGACTTCAATCTTTTAATATAGAAGCTGTCAATCATGGGTGGCACCTCATCCACAAGGGGCATTTAGCAATGTCTGCAGACATTTTTGGTTGTCATGACTATTGGGTGTGGGTGTCACTAGCATCAAGTGAGCATCAACCCACAGTGCCTTTGAAGTCCTAGAGTGCACAGGACAACTTCAATCCCAAGTGAAGAATTAGCTAGTCTCAAGCATCAATGGTACCAAGGCCGAGAACCCCTGATTTAACACATAAACCTGTCCTTCCTACGTAGAAAATATCCCAACACAGCTGTCCCATGATATCCTCTGACTTCATAGCTACCAACACAAGAGCCACCATGGAATCCACAGCCGCCTGGCAGGAAAACCCCGTAGTCAAGCCTGCTAACCAGAACGAGAAGTCAGCGTGCACTACACAAGGCAAGGGCAAGGGCCCAAACCTCCAGCAAAAATAAATTGAAATAAAAATCAATGTCACCCTCAGACCACGGTACCTTCTGCCAAGCAGTTAGTGAGAATTACAGGCATACAATTTCAAGAAAAATATTTTATCTTGGTGAGTTTTATACAGGAAAAAAAGGAAAGCATTTTACCCATTATGCAGTAGCACTATTCATTTGTGGTCTGCATTTGATTTCCTTGAGTAAGATGTGGAGACTTCAGAACTGATGTCAGTATAAGTGACAGCTATTGCAAATGGCACTTGTCAGGGGTTTTACTTAAACAATTCCAAGTATCTCTCTGGGTCTGGGCTTAAGGAAGCCTCACAGACATTTCTACCTCAAAACAGAGCAAAGTTCCATCCTCAGCAAAGAAAGCAAGCTTTCTGAAATTCCCAAATGCTGCAGAGTTTGCTGCAAACTGGGAACAAGTGTGGTGTTTAAGAGAGAAATTTGTGGACTAGCTGCCTGACAGTGTGACCTGAGTAGGTCATTTTACTTCTGAAGCTCAGTTGCCTCACCTACTACCTTATGAGGACTGAGCATGTTACACATGAAAAAACTGAGTCCTAGGGTAGTTAAACAACCACCCATGGTCACATGGAAGGAGAGCGTTAAGGTTTGAATTGGGCTGCCTGTCTGTTAATCAAAACACTCAGGTATTAGTTATGGTTCTGCTACTGGATGGAGAGTCTTGGAGCATTGTTTCCAGGTTCTTGGTACCCCGAACAAGACTTGATCAAGACACTCAGAAGGAGTAACAAGAATAAGATTGATTAAAAGCAAAAGTATACTCCACAGCATTGTTGTGGGCCAGCGAGAAGAGCTCACAGCCCCAGTAGGAGCAGGCAGTGTGTGTTTTCAGGCACTGGGATTATGCAAGGATCTGTAGTTAAAGGCTGACAGAAGTCATGGTCAAATGAGTCCCTGAATCATCCCACCTCTCCCTGGAGCCTACTCCCTCCCTAGAGAGGGAGATTTTGACTCTACAGAGTTTTAGAGGAAGCATCTGAAGCCCATGGAGTGGGATGAGAGTAAAACTACAAAATAAATGGGGCTGGGTGAAGGCCAGGGTCATCTACTTTTGGTTTTGTGCTTACTTGGGGGTCTTTGGTGAACAGGATGACTTTTATCTACTGGTTTCTTGATGTTTTGACATAATCATTCTTGCTCTGTCTGGTTTCTCAATTTTCGCTTCCATGACTTCTGTTGCTACTTTGTCCTTGATCATCTTCCTACCTCATTTCCTGGTTAAGGGGAATGATATGACCTGTATATTGCTCTTTAGAGTACTTTTCAATGACTGGCTGTCACACGGTAATTCAACCAACGAAGTTACTTTTATGTTCTCTCTGTGGATGGTGTTTGGAAGAGTCAGACACAAGGGAAGCCATGAATCTCTACCCAAGTTGTAGGAAAACAGTATGGTACCCACCCTTATATCCACTGACATTGTGCCCCCTAAAGTGTACAGCAGGCCTCAGTTTTAAGAAACCCTGAGAGAGCTGAAACTCTACTGAGGAGAGGTCATTTCAGCTTAGTCTTCTGGTAAAGAAATTCCTCTGACAGTTGGTGTGACCCCATAAAAGCAGCCCACATTCTCTTTTAGGTGCTCCTGTCCTTCTGAAGGATGTCCATGGAGTTTCACCTTATTCTACACAGAGTTGGGAACTAATAGATGCGTATAGGAGCTAATAGATGCAAGTTCCAAACTCACCTTTACTTGACCTGGAAAGTAGACTTCTTACTGTGAAACACAGGCAGTATATGGGCTGTTACAATTAAGTCAGAGATTTTTAAAAAGTGCTTTAAGTAATGCACCAAATACAAATAACTCTAACAGAGGCAGCACCCAGGTTTCCAAAGATTTGTCCCATCAGATATCTCATCTGATTGCACAGTGGTCATATGTAGTAGTCACAGAATATATTGCTTTTCTTGCTCCACAATTATGGAAACCAAGGCCTCAGACCCCCAAAATTTGTGCCCATAGTGACACAATTAGAACCAAAAATGAAATTATCTGCACCAACCCAGGGTCATTTTTCCAGCCAAAGATTTTATATAATTTACCTCTGGTATCTCTAAGATGATTTGTGGAGTTTTCAATTTTGCTCTCATTAGCAGTGCCTAAAGCGTAATAATATGCAGTTTTGATGCTCCAAACACCTGCAGGTGAATCTTGTGAAATCTGCAACTGCAGTATTAGGTAATGCAGTAGAAGGAGATGTCCAAAACATCCTGTTCTTTACGTAATACTTTTCTTTGTATTCTCACACAAAAGCAGTTAAAAATAAAAGCAGCTGTGTCCACGCCTGCCACACAGAGCCTTGTTTAACGACCCAATCTCTCTTGGTGAGACAGTCTTATTCCTAAAGTGATTGCCCACAGACAAGAAATAATCTGCAGAATCCACATATGCAATGAAAGTATCCATTTACAAACACTTGAACACAAAATAAAAATATATGCCTGTGGGTCTTTGAAAGCAACACTATTTTCCTTTTCTTTCTAGGGCAAAACAAAGAGAACACCAGACAGTGAAGCACTAACTAAATGAACACCAGGTGAATGAAGCTGGCCTTTTTACATGTCCATACCTGTAAGGTTACAATAAGAAGAGAAGGCACTTCCATAGGCCTGAACCCTGTATACAGGGTATCTGTCTGTCCATGATCTTCTGCTTCATCAACCACACTGTTCCCAGCCAATTCTGGAGAAGTCCAGGCTAAGAAGCTCTCTGACATCTATGTCCACAGAACCCTTCCTGAACTTCCTAGATTCTGTAAGCACACTCCATGGGAAAGCTTTCAATGTCTAGCACCATCACAGCTATGTCCAGTCCTCCAAATCTGTTGTAGACTTGACAGCAAGATGACCTGGCTGAAAACTTGACTACCAAGTAGAAATCAACAGTCATTATCAAGGCTGCACTAAGTCCAGCACCTTTTACATGTGTAGTTTTCTTCCTGATACCTCTGACATTGAGTGCTTTTCATTTCTGGGTTCGAAGGCATTTTCCAGAAAGTCGAAGTTGCTCAAATTCCAACTTCTAGACAATAGAACATTGCTGTATTTTAGATATGTGCATCAAACGAATAGCATAAATCACTCAGACAAGTTCAGGAAACATTTACTGAATGCCTGCTTTGGACAATGAACTGTACTAAGCACTAGGGAAAAGTATCAATAAGACAGAAATTGCCCCTCATGCTACGTGCTAGTAGGAAGAGGAGACAGACAATCTACATGTGAACCCATCTGTAAGCAGAGCATGTAGGAGTGGACCAATCCCGACAAGGATATAAATAGGAAGTTATGATAGAGGTCTGGATTTGGCATGTTGGGGCACACACTATTTGAGCTGAGGCCTGAATAGTGTGGAAGCAGCATGATGCCGAGAGGAACCTGGCAGCTCTTCATGGTACACGCAAGTCTATCCCGTAACCACGGTTTCATGAGTTCCATCTGTGTGCCTGGCCCTGGGCTGAACACAGAACTGCAAAGTTAACCACAGGTGCCAGTCTTTCCCTTCCCAGTGAGACGGGGGGAAACCATCCCTTCTCCCCTGGTTGAGGGGAGAATGTGTGTCTGTGACTGCTCCCTGGAGTTGGGCTGGCACCAATAAGAAGGAGTATGTGCCGGGGTGAGCTATCTAACCACTGGAGACCCTCTCCATTGCTGAAATACAATCTTTACACTGAGTGATGATATTTACAGCCTCTTCATATGTTTAAAGACATTCATCAGACTAACTCTGAAGATATTCTGCATGTCACATTGAGAAGGGAGGCCTGCTTTCAGGGTAAATCTGCACAAAGATGTTCTCTAGAGGGTAAGGGACCAAGTCTACACTGGGTACTGCTCTCCAGGTTGGAAGATCAGAAGGAAATCTCCCATGGGCCTTTCCAGGCACCGAAAAGGAAAGCTGAAGGAACCCAGAAACACATGGTGCCTGTCCTACCCATCTGTTTGTCCCCAGTGCTCCTTCAGCTTTCCACAGAAAGCTAGAGCAACATCCCTGATGTTAACTGCATCAGTGGTACAATATTATCACCAATAATCAACAATATTGTCACCAAGAGAACAATGGCAAAGGTATACCTCTCATGCAAGATGTGCTCAATAACTGCATGATAGCCTTAAAGGAGTCACCAAAGATGTCAGAAATGGAAGAAAAGGTCACCAAATAAACATACCAGCCCTACGTCACCAACCCTGCTAAACAGTGACCCCAGAAACCCTGAGGCCCTCAACATATGCACTCAGTTTATCAAATCTTCAAGCACAGGGAAGGAGGGAATATTCACTAAACACTTCTCACATGCTAAGGGCTTTCCCATATCTGACTTCATTTCAGAGCAATCTTGTGAGGTTGGTAATATTATTCCTATTTACAGATGAGAACACCAAGATTGACTCACTGTGGTTGGCACCAGATTTAAAACAGAGCCTATCCTTTGCCCAAGTCCAAAATGGACGCTCTTTTCCAAATGTCACTGTTTCTTTCCACCTCAGTAGCAGGACATGAACCTTTGGCTTCAGTATCTACACTGCTTCTGGTGATCCCTGCCTTTCCAGGCTTGCCCCTTGCAGCCAGTCTTTTTTGCCCACTGCCCATTCCACTCGGAAGGACACAGCCTGCTTCTGCTCCTACTGAGACTCCTCCTTTGCTAAGACTCGAGCTTTTCCCTCCTAGCCTGCCACATCCTCATAGCCTCCTCTTTGAGATGTGAGAGGCTTTGACATTCTGTCTTACAAATTCTGTAAGAGAGAAGACCAAGGCTGAAGTGTGTAAAATGACATGCCACGGTGGCAATACATACTGCAAGCAAAGGCACACTGGGGCCAGGACCTCACTTCCAAGTTCCCCCAAAAATGTGCCATGCACCTGAACTTGTGGGCCTACTCCCAAAGCTGCAGCCATGTTATTGATCTTCTGTGGCTTTCCTAGTGACATACCGTACTTCCAAAACTATGAGAAAATCAGAATCCTGAAACACTGACCACCCATGAAACACGAACCATGAAGTACAGATATATTTGAGTATACATGCAAGCTTATTTTTCATATTGTTGCTGTTTTTACAAAGCTGGGGATCAAACCCAGGGTTTTTTACATGCTAGGCAAATGGTCTACCTTTGAGCTATACCCCCAGCCCTTGCTGTTGGTTCATGATGGCAGCCAGAGCTCCTAGAAAGCACAAAGTAAGTCATAGGCTATGTCATAAGTAGGCAAAGCTGTTCACTCATGATCGGGTACAAAGGCTGTTACATAACCTAAATGGGGCTTTTTGTCACAAACCATTTTTGGAAACAAACTCTGTTCACTGATCTCTAATGTATAGTGTTATATAACAAATACAGAAATCAAGAACTTGAAATAGTTCTAAAGAATTATAATACAGAGAAACTTCAAGTGATACTTACTACTATTGGGGAGCAAATCCAAACCCTTTGAATTTTAACTGTCTCTCAATTTGCTAAAAACACTAATTTCAGGTTCATTCTTTTAGTCTTTCTTCAACCTACCAGAATATCCCTAATAAAACTACAATAATGCTTGCTATCTTCGAGGAGGGAGACATCAGTTAAATCAAAACTGAGTAGCATATAAAATCTTTTTCCAAGATACAATATTATTTAATTCAGTTTTGCTTTTGTCTTTACTTTTTTGTTTGTTTGGGTTTTTGTTGTTGTTGTTGTCGTTCAAAATGGTATTTCTGCATACTTTAAAATCGTGGTTAACCAAGGCAAGTTAAGCCCTGGGAGTTATGAATCAATTCCCACTTTTGGGACAAAAAAGTAATATTTTAAAAAGTATAACAGAGGAGAGACTTGCTTACAGCCAGCCTGAGGGAAATCCCAGTCCTTTCTTGCTGATTGAGAACTTATATGTTGAATTTGAGGCCCAGAACCACATTAAAATATCCTTCATTGTCAAGGACCATGAAGTGAAAATATTTAATGTGGAAGAAATTGCTTCATGAGTTATTAACAAAAGCTTTTACACTGCTTTCATGTTACAAGGCGGTAGCCATCAAATATGGAAGCCCTCAGCTCTGTAACTGAAGTTTGCTATGTTCCTTCAATCTTGTAGAAAAGCCTGACGCCTGGCCAAAATAAATGTGAGATAGAGAGAGCTCTGCACACCCATTAATTCTGGCCTTGTCCTTCAATGAGACTTGAGAATGAAGCATCACCATGAGAATTTCCTGTTTCATTTTCCTTTACCACTCACATTCCATGCCTTTCATTTATATTATGATGTGATTCTCCCATGGAGTTTAAGTTGTTTAACTTCCACGAGGGCCATGGAAATGGGGGATATGTCTTTTCTTTTCAGCTCTAAGCAGATTAGACAGTTCGTATTTTCCTACCAGTCACTAAACCTACTACAAACAAGTCTGCATCTCACAAAAACAGTCCTGCAACTGACCCCTACCAGGACAGGTGGAAAGGCACAGTTTTAAGCCATTAACAAAGAAAAACGTTCCCTTTATGTGTCCATAGAATCTCTTTTACAAAATCAATTGGATCCTGGTGTGGTAGCACATGCCTGCAGTCCCAGCTCAGGAAACTGAGGCAAGGAGGATCTCTTGAGCTCAGCAACTTGAGACCAGCCGGGGGGAGGGGACAAAGAGAGAAAATTGCTATCGAACTCATCTTGATACTTGTTAATTAAGAAAGACAACTCTGCTCTACTCCATTAACAAAACTATTAAATCTTTCTCAACTGATGTCACTTCCCCTCCAACATCAACACAGAAAAGCCCAATTACTCTCTTGCCAAAATAGCTTCAAATGTGTTTGCCTACGGATGAACTCAGAAAAAAAAGAAAAAGAGAATGTGTTGATTGATACCTATTTTCCTTTAGGAGCAGAGAACATCTGTAGTGTAGCTTTTTTGCCCCCCTGGGATCTTGTGCACTTTAAGGGCTCAGTGACCCAGGGATTTTGATCAGGCAGAGGATTAATGATGCCTTATTAGCATACGCAGATTAACACATTGCCTTGATTTCTTACAGAATCTGAGACTCCAGAGTGCAGGCTCTTCCCAAAGAGCATTTGTGCTCTCTCACTCCAGTGACTGCCTTGCTGACAAATGCCTTCTGCCTTCCCAGAAGCCTGGACAGCTTTCATCTTCCACCTGGAACCCGCTCTCTGAAATCAGGTCAGTCCAAGAAGCCACGGGGTATCTTGTAAACAGTATGGCCTGCCACTTGTGGCCTGATATAGAACAGAAGCACAATTCCAGGGAACTCCTAAGGAATTTGTCCTTCTCTGGAGGAGGTTGACCGGCCATGTGATCTTCTAAAAGGAGAACAAAAGGACTCTGCCTTCTGAAGATGCAGAAAAAGATTTCTTGAAAAGCCTTCTTCAGGTGCTGCCTTGATTGGTTGTTGCATCACACACTGCTCTCAGCACAGCCTGGCCATGGCTGATTAGAAGACAGAGTGCTGATGCCCCCAAGATTGCTTAGAGGTGGAAAGTCAAAAGGCATAAAACAGAACTACTAACCTCACCCATTCTCTATAAATTTAGCAGTTCTTGAACAAAATGGTAAAGGTATGAACTTAGTAAGAGAGTAAAAGGTGGGCAGTTGTACTTCTCAGCACATGC
>RJWT010035234.1:0-13510 GCA_004365215.1 Cuniculus paca
TTTCTATGAATTTGGTTATTCATGTGTATCCTACATGGGAAGTCATCCTCACAATGCGACTTTTAAAATGGCTTAAATTTAAATCAGTATGTCAAAGAGAGGGTTATACTCCTATGCTTACTTCTGCACTTCACATAGCCAAGATATGTACATTGACCTATGAGCACCTAGGTATACATCAACAGATGAATGAACAAAGAAAATGTGATATATGGTATGTGTGTGTATATACAATGGAATATTATTTGGTCATAAAAATGAAAAATTGCCATTTGTAGAAAAATGGATTAAGGTAGACGATATTATGCCAACCAAAACAAGTTAGGCACACTAAGACAACACATTTTCTTGCTCGTATGTGAAAAAATTTTAAAAGGGTGGGAAGAGTGGGTTGAAGGAGAGATAGGGAATGTTTATTGTATATAGAGGTGTAATAGGATAAGACAAATAATTTTCTAACATTCTGTGTCACAGTAGGGTAACTATGGTTGACAACAACTAATTATTTATTTCAAAATAGTAAAGAAGATTTTAAATGTTTCCAACAAAAAAAAATGATGTTTGAAGTGATAAATACATCAATTATTCTAATCTGATCATAAAACACTGTAGCCATGTATTAAAATATCATACTCTACCCTAGAAATATTTACAGTTATGACAATAAAAATAAACACTTCTAAAACTAATTTGCAATTTAAACAATATTTTACCACTCTGTTTACAATTTAAACAATACAACTTAGTCACTTTCACATTGCTGAGACAAAACATTCGACACTCAAAAGTCAAAGAAAAGGTTTATTTCAGTTCAGTTTATAGCAGTTTCAGTCGATAGCTGGCAGAGTGGCATGGCAAAGGGGCGTGGCAGAGGAGAAAGCGCTAACAGCAAAGCAGGTAGGAAGCGCTGAGCCTTGTTTCTTTTTTCCCTTTTTATTCTATCCAGGCTACAAGCCTATTGATTGGTGCCACCCACACCCAGGTTGGATCTCCCCTCTTCAGTGAATCCATCATCCACACCCAGAGCTACGTTAAACAAATCAATGACTAATTCAGTATCACACACCATGATCCAGCTACCCTAATAAAGACTAGCGGATGTAACTTCTTGTCTACTTTTTTAATTTTTGAAGAATTCATTTGAGTTTTGTTTCTATTTTTAAATATACTTCAATGGAAATTTTTTTTATTGCAAGCCACCCAACTTCTGGGAGTAAAAGCGGGTTATACATTATGAATAATTCGTTTGTATACACTGGCATGCTGAAAAAAGAGTAGCCTCTCACTCTACAACATCCAAGGAAATTTCCCAGTGCAGTTTCTTGCTCTTTCCAGAGAGGTATAGGAGACATCCTGAGTGGTTACAAGTGAAAGCCGTAAGACTTCCTGTTTCTCAATTCTGCTGGAGCTCTCCCTTGATGAAAAGCCAACTTCTTGTAAACATTCAAGGTGATTTCGATAGGTCAACATCCACCACTTGAAGGAAGAAGGTGAGAGAGGAAGAGGTCAGGGCTGAAAAGAAGCTTGTCTTTGAGAACTTGGTTTGACAGTTGGCAAGGAGTTCTGGCTGCAGAGGGTCACAACCTCCAAGTTCTGCTTTATGTTAAAGAATCACGGCCAAGGTTTGTCAAAACAAAACTAAGCACACCAAATTCACACTCTAGTGCCAAATGGGTAGGAGGTTGGTCCTGCTGCAAATGAAATCACTAGGAATTCCTTTGGAGTAGGAGTCACAGCCCTTGAGCCCTTGGTTGCTAAACAAATGCAGCTGTCTAATTGTTCATGCACTTGTCTTTGCAAAATCCTTTAAAGATGTCACCTTCCTTCAACAAAGTCCAAAATCTTCAACTTGACTCTTAAACTATTCCCTAGTTTAGCTGTAGGTACTTTTCTAATCTCAAACCATCATATCACAAAAGGCTTAGTGACGGTGGTCTCTTCTCGGCTGATACTAGAATGTACTTCTTGTTTTTCCTCTTACAGTCTTTTCCTCTCCTCTGTTCAAGGACACCTCATACTGTGAAACATTTCTAATATCCTCCTTCTCAGGAACAATTCAAAGTTCAGACATCTACATCAAACACACCTGGGTTCTCCTCCCAGCTCTATAGTTAATAAATACGATGCTGTTCAAGACACTCATCTTCCCTAGTCTCCATTTTCTCCTTCAAAAAATGGAAATTATTCTAAAATAGAAATTAAATTTAAAAAAAAATCAGGAGGAAAGTGTTTAGAATCATACCTGATACCACATATAGGTTTGCTGCTTGTTTTGTTTTTTTCACTATAATGTAATCTCATTTGACAAAGCATTCCAAAAATCCCGTGAGTTCCACCTGGTAATGCTAAAGAACTTCTCATTGAATTAAGGTACTTGTTGAGTAGGTTCTCAGTAGGAAATTAGAAAAATCACACCCAGTGATGCACACAAGTTAGGTGTCTGTGCCAAGGTCCCTCTCAAATTTGGTGTGGTTCAAACCCATTGCAGCTGGCCTCCAGGCAGTACTTCTGAGGCATTTGAACCCTGTAGAGGATAATCTCTGATTGGTCATGGAATGAACAACCCCTTCCCTGTCATGACTAAGCAGAAATATAGGATTAATAAATCCTAAATAACCTCCTTTTCTACTCAGTTTTAATTTTTTTATTTTTTTCCCCTTACTGAGTAGAGAAAAAAAAATCACAATTATGACCTGGAGTAGAAAGCCTCAAACTTTTGGTTTCAGGATCCATTTACACTCTTAAAAATAAACGAGGACTTTAAGAGGTGTGAGTTATATGTAGTTATATTTCTTTATATACAAAATTGTACCAGAAAGGTTTAAAATATTTATTTATTTAAAAAATAGCAATAGCCAGGCATAGTCATGAATGCCTGTAATCCTAGTACTGAAGAGGTTGAGATAGGAGGATCTGTGTAAATTCAAGACCAGCCTGGGACACATAGTGAGGCTCTGTCTCAAAAAATAAACAAACTGTAAATAAAATAGTAGTAAACATACTACATGTTAGCATAAAATCACTATTTTATAAAACAAACCAAAAATTTAGTGAGAAGAGTTGCTTTTGTTTGCTTTGCAAATCTGTGTAAATGTCTGGTTTTAGAGAAGACAAATGGATTTCTATAACTGGCTTTTTATTCAGTTGGCTATGACATGTTGTTTTGATTAAAATATATGAAGAAAAGTGGCCTTACACAGGTAATTGGAAAGCAAAGGACACAAAGGTTACTTGCAACCTAGGTGAGGTGGATATGACTATAATCTCAGAACTCTGGTAGTGGGATTACAGTTTAAAGCCCAGCCTGGGCAATGTAGCAGCTTAGTGAAACCGTGTCCAAAAATAAAAAATACAGAATGACTTGGGGTATAGGCCAGTGCAAACACCTCAGGTTGAATCCCTGGTGCTAGTAAAGAAAAAAAAATTCATTGCAAAGTAGAATCTGAAACATATCAAGGAAACTTTTCTACTCTTACTTTAAAATCCATTGGTGGGTCTAAGTGAATCTTTTACCAAGATTTTTGTTTGTTTGTTTGTTTTTGGTACTGGGGATTGAACTCATGACCTTGCCCTTGCCAGACAGATGCTTACGCCACTGAGCTAAATCCCCGGCCTCCCAAGATGATTTTTAAAAAATAATTCATTGATATTGGAAAATATTTGTTCACTCGAATTAATCAGACCTTCAAAATATTAATACATCTCATTTATAATATATAAAGCTCTCATTTGTTAATGTTACCAACAACTTCATCTGAAAAAACCTAACTTCTGGGAATCTGTATAGTGAAAAATACAAATTTCCAATTCTTGTTGAAAGCTCAAAATTTTATCATCGGCAATGTGTGCTATAAATTCCTTTCCTGACATGACAGACTTACTTGATTCATTTGAGAAAACACCCAAGCCTGAATAACTACAGTTTGTCTATTAGTCATTCTTCCAAGAAACAATGACGTGTCATGAAAAAAGAAGTCAGTACAGCTCAGTATGCAAAAAACAATCACCTAAGTGCTTTATCTTATTATACTCCAGTGTGCAGCACAATTGCCTTATGCATACCTCCCATTTCAATCTATAGAATAAAATATGTACAATCAAGAGTTGAGACTTAATAAAATACTTTTTATTGCTTCATAAGATCATTCTTAAACCTGAAGGGCATTTTGCTTTAACTGAGAGTTCATAGCAATGAATAACACAATGACTAGTATACTGTTAATGGTGTTCAATTGATGTGAGGACCAGAAGCTAAGAAAGGCAGTTTTAATTGAAAAGCTGTATTAAAGGTGCATAGACAAGAGAAATTTCTTTCTACCAGAATGGGCCTAGAACAGACCTCCCACCTTTGCTTGAGTTTCTTCATAAGAGAATATCAGCTGTCTCTGTAGGGCAAAATTATTTTGATTGTTATGTACAAAGCACTGGTACACAGCCTGTGTCATCTGATATTTCCCTTTAAATCTGATCTTTCTATACTTTTCAGAGCCTTCTCATGATTGTTTTATACATAATATCCAGGATTTCTACTTATACTTAATAGGAGAAATATTAAATCTACTCCATTTTCCATTTTACAGTTTTTTGGAGGTTTCAGTCCATACTCAGCTGGTTCCTAAGCAGGGTGCTGTGGCTGAGAAGCAGCTGTTCATGTGGGCCACAACCAACAACAACAAAAGATCAAAAAGGGAGAGAGAATACACTTTCTTCCCTCCCTTATATTGTATGTCAGCTCTGCCCCTGGGCAGGTGCAGCACTCACACTGTTAATCCCAGCACTAGACAACAAACCAATCACCAATGCTGGATTCAGCCACCTCCATGACTGCATGAGGCTTGGGGGGTCACCTAGACACAAACCATAACAATGGAATACATAAAGAATTTCCGAAACTAAGCAATAAGAAAAAAACCTAATTAGATAACGTGGCAAAGACATTTCAATGAAGAGAGGCAAAGACAAACAAGCACATGAAAAGATGTCCAACATCATTAGCCATCAGTAAAATGCAGATTAAAACAAAAATTATTCAAAACTGTGGTACATTTATGCCCTGGAATAGTCCTCCACAATGAAAATGAATGAACCACTACTATACTGCAAAGACCTGGAATCTTAGCTAGGGAATTATGTTGAACTAAAAACAACCAATTCCAAAAAGTTACATACTAGGTGATTCTATGGATGTGTTTTTGAAATAATGAGATAATAATGGTGAACAAAGTAGAGGCCACCAAGAGTTAAGTAGAGGATGAAGACATGAGGTGAGTGGAGGGGTTATAAAGGGATAAGTTGAGAGTTTTTGTATACTGTGGAGTTTTCTGCAGTGTAAAAATGTATTTACTTTTAATTTCAGCAAATCCATCAAGCTTTTATGATTTATGCCTCTGGAATCTTCCTTAGAAAAATATAGTACACACCAAGATTATATAGGACACGTCTCTTATTTTCTTCTACTGCTTTTATAGTTTTATTTTTCACTTTTAACTCAACCTCTGTAATTTGGGGGGATAGGAAATGCTGTGTGAGGTAGGACTCTGATTTTTTTTTCAAATGTAATCTTACCTCTTCTAAAACAACCGAATAAGGTATCCTTTACCATTAATCTGAGATATAAATACCTCAGTCATTCAAATATTGTATTTATTTGTTCTGCTTGTTTTTGGCCTTTTATATCTGTCCCTTTTTTTCATTTTTATTTGTCCCTGTGCCTCAGAATCACCTGTGTAAACATTTAAGGTCAATGAACTGTTCCCATTAGAAATTACAAGTCACTTATCTTCACTACATATACCCTGATTAGCTTTGATGAGTATAAATTTCTGACCTCAGTTTCTTTGTGAAATAGAACTAAAGTTCTACATATAATGAATAGCATATCAAGGTCCTCCTGTTTTAAAAGACTACTTCTACATGATTTTGCAATACATTTTGCTTACTTAGCTTAGTCCTTTTAAGTCCTAAAATTCTGTTTATAACTATCTTTTTTATAAAGTTTTTAAAAACATTTTTGAGATAATTCTGGATTTATAGAAGTGGTATAAAAGTGGTACAGAGTTCCCATATATTTTTCACTCAGCTTTACCTTAAATTGCCATCAGTAAGCTTACAATTGTCAAAAGTAAGTATGTAATTAACTAATACTAATAACTATAGACTTTAAGATTTTACCATTTTTCTCCACTAAAGTCCATTTCTAATCCCATGATTCCATATTGTATTTAGTAGTCATACCTCCTTAGTGTTCTTTAATCTATGACAATTATTAAATCCTTGTCTTTTATGACCTTGATATTTAATTATTTTGGTAACAGCTTCTTCTCCAAATAAAGTTTTTCTTTTAAACTAAAGTTTTTCATTTTCTTTTTTCTAGCTTTCTTGCATTATAATTGATAATTGTATATATTTATAATGCACAAGGTGAAGTTTTGATATAATTATATACATTGTGAAGTGATCACCACAATGAAGCTAACATATCCATTACCTTGAATAGTTATCATTTTGTATATGATCTATTCTTTTATCAAATTTCAAGTATGCAATACATTGCTATTCATATTGTCCCTCTGCTATATACACTTTTAGCTCTTCAGAACTTATTCATTCTATTTATGTGTGGCTGGTTGACAGAAAACTCAAAGCCCTACTTGATACTGATTTTTCTTACCAGAGAAGATAGAATCCAATAATCCCAATTCTTACTATAAATGCACTCTGGCTCCACAGTGAAAAACAGACTGTGTGTTCAACCTGTTTTCTAAAAAATAAAAATAAAAAAAAGAAGAAGCAAAATGATGTAACCCTCTGCTCCTCTCCCTCCCACACCCACACAACTGGAAAAGGTTAGTTTAGGACCATGAAAGTCAGAGTGAAAGCTTCACACTTCCCTAATTTCACATGTCATGCGTAGTCGCTGGTAACACATGTGCTTCCAATCACCCTGTCTTAAAAACTGCAAATGTGGGTGCTAAGAGAATTCAACCTGCCAAACATATTTCACATCACAATGCCCTTGGAGGAGCTATCAACTAAACCCAGATATATATGTATGTCTCAGCAGTTCTATTTTATTAAACTCACAACATTTCCACCCAATTTAAACTCACTGTGATAGCACATGTTGTGATGGATCTGGGTAGTGGTTTCCTTTCCAGTTGGCTCTAATAATACTGCACTGAGCCAACCCACAATCACGTCAGGTCCATGATCACTTCTCCTTTCCACTTGGGTCTCTTGTTTTTTGAGCAATGGGCTGAAGGGTAGGACCTGTTAAGAGAGATATGACAATGACTGTGAGAAATCCACCAAAAGTACTGCAACTCTTGTTACTTTAAGTGTTGCCTAGAAATTTCCAGCTAATGGCTGTATGTCTGTAATTGCAAATGCAGACTGGTGGCCTCTGGGCCTAGTATGGTTCACAGATGTGTTTTATTTGGCTAGTTCAGTGTTTTAAAAACATCTGAATTTGTGGCCAATATTTACATATTAAGAGATTCTACATAAAAATCTGGATTTCTGATTTCTCATGAAAAAATTTGATGTGGCCACATTGGGCCCACTTTTCCACATGGCAACAACTGGCTGAAGCTGAAGAGCAGCTGGCTTTTTGAGACAGGGATTATACCATCTGGTTAGCATTTCCATCTAGTTCATGTCTCCCATTATGTAACCTGCTTCGTTTCTGTGGATGTTTGAATTTTCAACACTGGTTTATAGTCAAGAGAACTTTACTTATCTAAGCTTCCAGTTTGACCAAGGTAAGAAAATCTGTGAGGTTAAAAATATGATGACGTGTGTCATCTGAGTTTCTTCAAAAGTAGACCTTGAGATTAAGTACATGTGATTCATTTAGGCAAGGGATCCAGAAAACACTGCCAGGGAAATGGCAAGGTGGATTAGGAGAACAAAGTTGACCAATGAGGAATGCATTATTAAGCAAGTAGCTTCTGTGGTCAACTGAAGATTAACCTTTCGGGGGGATTCTGGGGTGTGGTGTAAATTATGACTCCAGAGTTATCCTAACAGAGAGGCAAGGGAGCCAGGAAACTATTTTCCCACTGCTATCAGTTACTTATTGATGGCGCCCAGAAGAAGCAAATTTTAGCATTTCTAGTTTGCCATGCCCTGTTGGCAAATCAAAGAAACCCCCCAGGTTGAGAGGTAGATGGCAAAAATTAGAGATCAGTGCCATGCGGATTCAAGTATAAGGCTCAAAGGATACAAGAGTACCAACAGCATCGCCCATACCATGCTTCTGAGGCTATCTCCAAGTTATAGGTACAATGATGATTTTATCTCACAGAAGAGAAAAGTGGCACTTGATATTGGCTGACCAGAACCACAAAGTTTTTCTCTTTTCTGGGAATTGCTCATCCTTTGAACCAACTCCAAATGTTTCCCAAACTGACCTTCACAGGCTGCTCATTCCCAGCCCCTGGGTAAAAGACTACATTCAATCAAACTGCCCAAAACAAGAGAGTTATCTAGCTACAGAGAGCAAATTTTGATTTTAACAATGGGCTCTGGTCTCCTTACTCTTGGCTTATAATTCTTTATTCCAAAGCAAGGACATTTAGCATTTTCTATATGAGCACATGAATAAAATCCAAATGTGAGTAGTCACATTGATTTTTTCATTGCTAATAATGGTAATATAAGAATTGGATGTGTTTCAAAAAGGATCCTAGAATCTAAATATTAAACTACAAACAATTTGCTAGAAGCTAAAATAGGTAAAAAGTCTTGAAGACCTGGGTATATGCAAGAAATTTCTAAGTAGAACTCTAATAGCACAAGAAATAATATCAAGAATCAACAAATGAAATCATACCTGTCTTACATTTTTCTTATTGCTGAGATAAAATACCCGACACCCAAAGTTAAAGGGGAAAAGATTTATTTAGTTCATAGTTTGTAGCGGTTTCAGTCCAAAGTCAGCTGACTCTAAGACACAGTGACACATGGCAGAGGGCCAAGAGTTCATGGTGGTGGAAGACAAGCCTCTTTCCGCCCCTTATATTGTATACAGTCTACCGGGATTAGGGCAGCACCAGTCTAATTGGTGCACTGATCTAGCAATCACCCTCCCTTAATCCCAGCACCTTTAATCCCAGCATTGCACTACAAATCAATCACACATATAGATCCAGCCACCTCCAAAAAAGCTCCATGACCGTGTGAGGCTTTGGGGGACATCTAGACACAAACCATAACACTATCACATCAAAAAGCTTCTGCACAGCAAAGGAAACAACCAACACAGTGAAGAGGCAACCTACAGAATGGGGAAAATGTGTGCCAACTATTGAAGAGAAGACTACTATCTAGAATATATAGTTTAAAACTCAAAAAAATTAGACACCCCCCCAAAAGAAAAGACTCAATCAGAATTGGGCTATTGAAATGAATAGACACTACTCAGAAGAAGTTCAAATAGCCAATAAATACATGAAAAAACGTTCCAATGTTTCTGGGCATTAAAGAAATGCAAATTAAAACAACACTGAGAGTCTATTTTACTCTAGAAATAATGACTGTAATCAAGAAAAAAAATGAAATAATACTAAATATTGGTGAGGTTGTGGGGAAAAGGAACTCTCCTACATTGTTAGTGGGAATGTAAACTAGTATAACCACTGTGGAAATCAGTATGGCGATTCTTCAAAAAAGTAAAACTATTAATTCCATTTGACCCAGCTATTCTCCTTCTAGGGATCTTCCTGACAGAGTTAAAGACATGATATTAGAGTGACACAAGCATACCCATGTTTATAACAGCAGAACATACACTTTTAGAGGAAGGTATGTACATTGTCATCCAAAAACTGAGTCTGGATAGGACATTACAGTAAGAGGCTGGTTTGGAGTGGGAAAAAAGTGTTGGCACAGAGGTAAAAGAGGGATCAGTAACAAAGTAGGTAGAAACAGAATTTTCACGATGGAGCTAGACAGATTTGAGTTCAAATCTATTTAAAAGATGCTTAGAAAAAAAAAGATGTGTAGATGTAAATGATTTATGTTTAAGAGCTTCATTTTCCTCACTTATAACTTGGGAATAATTTTTTCTCCTGCATATGTTTATTGAGAAGATTAGGTGTTATGGCTCATATTTAGAAACCTCAAAACCTCATGTGTTTAGCTGTGGGACTTTTAGAAAGTGACTGGATCACGGGGCTACTATGTGCATCACTGGATGAGCCCATAGCCAAATGTGCCATTTGAAGGGCAAAATTGGAAAGGCAGTTCACTAGGGATCTGATCTGGAAGGGTGTACCCCATCCCCCAGCTCCTCCTTTCCTATCTGCTACCCAGCTGCCATTACATAAGCAACTCTCCTCCACTATACCCCTCTGCCATGCTGTTTCGCCTAGAAGCCAACTGACCATGGACTGTAACTGTGAACCAAAATAAACCTCTCTTCCTTCAAGTTGAGGAGAGAGGGTATTTTGTCCCAGTGATGAGTAAAATGACTAAGACACTAGGTGATTTAAATATATAACTAGCAGCCAGATGAAATGGCATGTGCCTATAATCCCAGCTACTCAAGAAGCTGAAAAAGGAGGGTTGCAAGTTCAAGGCCAGCCTGGGCAAATGAGTCTTAAAAAAAAAAAAGTACCTAAAGTACATTAGTAGAGTACGAGGGGTTTAAGTTGCTCATTATTGTTATTCTCACATAATCATAATTTTTCTTATGACCAGTCCCCTCTTTGACTTATGTTGCCAGTATTGTTTCTAAAGATGTGATGCCATTGTAAGTCAGTAGGTCCTATGATAGAGACTAGTGAAAGAGTAAGGTATGATTAATGGTGGTAATAAAAGGTTTAAACTAAAGGAGAGCATTGAGATGAACTTCTGAAAGCATCCACCTAGCCTCACTTCTTATAGAGACATTCACCCAGCCTTTGTTTATGGAAAACATACACATACCTACCCACACACATGTAAACATGTAAACACTCACACAAGCACATACAGGCACACATTCATATATACCTAAGTAGTATTTCTTTTGCTGCTTTCTTTCTGGATAAGCCCAGTACTAAATTATGAGTTTCTGGTTGAGTCAATCGTTCTCTGAAATAAACGAAGCATAAAATTCCTGTTGAATAGAAGCCAGCTCCTCCATATCCTCTAGGAAAGGTCTGTGTCTCTGTCTTAGGGAATATCAGGGGCACTGTGACATAGAGAGATACACAGTGGGCACTTGATGTAAATTACCCCAGAAATTGAGAGGGAAGAAACATGTACCAAATCTTATGACCACTGGAAGCACAACCACACAGAAATATCCAAGATTTCCTATACAAGGAAATCATCTTGCTTCCTTGATCCTTCCCATCTAAATGACCACTGTTATATCTGAGATCCAGGGGTTGTGTTTTTCTCACAATATTCAAAGTTTATACTACGTAGTCTCAAGGCACACATCTTTCATGAAGCCTGGATACACCTTCAAATTGTCCTGTGTGTGTGAAAGACGAGAAAAATTAGAGACAGAGACAAAGACACACAGAGAAAATGCAACAGAGAGGACACATGACTCCCTGCTCTGAACCAACAATATTCAAGAAATTCAGAGTTAACATTCTTGCTGTCAACAGTCACACAGGAGACTGGGCCTCACGCAGCATTTCTGGGCTATTGTCAGTCTGTCTCACAATTTCATTGTACCCCAGTGCCTGTTTCGTATTTAACTCTACCACACATATAACACCACAAGACATATCCCTGGTTTTCTGCTGTAGAACGGTTAATATCTGAAGAGGGTGGGTGCCCTTACCAAGCACCCTGAGGGGAGATATCAAACTGGAAAGATATGATCAGTTTCATGGAGAAAACCACACAGACACAAATAGCAGAAACTGATGTTTAAATTCCAAACTAATAATGGACCCCTCATTCCCACATTAGCTGACTGTCTGTTTTCCCTCATCAGCAAACATATGTTCTCTATGGAACTAGCCCAGCCATCTGAACTGGTTACTATTTCTGTAAGAAGTAGGAGGGGGAGGAGAAAAGGAAGAGAAAATTTATATCTCCATCTTCATGGAGTGCTATAAATATTTGGCTATAGAAAGACAAAGGGTCCCATGGCATACCTGATGGCTAATGGCACTTCTGTGAGCTAACGCAACCCTCATGCTGTCCTCACTGTGCTGCCTGATTGCTGGTGTGGGCTCTAAAGCACAGAGCCCTGAGTATGAGATCCAGCTCTCCAACATAATATTATATAACCTCAAGAAAAGCATACTTTACTTCCATTTTCCAATTTCAACTATTTCATTCTATTACCATTATCTTCTCAGTTTCCTACCTTACCAACACCTCATCTCCCATCCCCTCCTACACCCCCACATGTTGCTTATGCCAGGTGATCACCTCTTGCCCTCATGGAAAGATTTCTCTCCATTTCTATACAGAGGATGACTTCCATATTCCATGTTTCTAAATTGACTGTTAAACAGAGATACATTGGAAGATAAGTGTTGATGAATGAGATTGTGGTGCTTTCTTCCAGTGAGAGGAGCTATTAGGCATTTGGGTAGAAGAGATACCAGTACATTGGGTTTATTTTTTATATAGAACCTAGAACATGTGTACAGCCATTTGAAAATAACTGTAGTCTCATTTAAAGACAGGTGGGGGATGAGGTAATTCAAGAAGCGCCTAAGAACTGAGCATCATGTCTGCTGTGTAGAAAGCCCAACCCGACTATCAGGATCACAGATTTGCCCGGGAAGGATCCTAGAATGTTCAAAAATTCTCTGTAAAACTTCTACCATTCTCTGCCTTAAGGAATATACATTCCTGAAACCTTGGGTGGCAATTTGGCAATGTGTACTATACCAATTTGTAACATGCTCTTTGGTCAAGTTATTCTATTTCTAGGAATTTATCCTAAGAAAATAAGGATTTGAACAGAGATTTACTTAAAAGGAGATTTGCTATAATGTAGTTCACAGAATCATAAAAGTGTTAGAAAAATGTAAATATCCTCCAATAAGGAATTCATTAAATAAATCATTTTATATAGTGGCATTTAAGGCATTCATTAAAAATATACTGTATATTAAATTACTTGATGTTGAAATATATTCACAATTTACATATGTCAAGTGAAAAAACTCAGGTTACAAAACAGTATATAACTTCCAGGAAGATGGTGGAACAGTAAGCAGCAGAGTAAACAGACTCTCTGAGAGAAACAGTTCAGATGCTGGAATATATCATCATGGGGAGCACAAGAAGGGAGGAAGTGGGTCCCCTGGGCCCAGGAAGAATCTAAAATGTGAATTGAAGCCCACAGAGAGAGTAAAAAGAAAAACTTAAACAAAGAAGAAGGTGGTAGCTGGAGGTACCTTAAACTGGAGCCAAACTCACCCTTTAAGAAGAGCTATTGGAGGCTGGGGACTCACGGTCATGGTGGCAGCTGGTGACCCCAGAGGTCTCTGAGGAGTGGTGCAGTGGTGGAGGAGAGCAGCAGATGTGGAGGTCTGCACAGGCTGGT
>RJWT010035235.1:0-13156 GCA_004365215.1 Cuniculus paca
CTGCTTTGCCAAGAACTCACTAGGTAACTTCTAACATCACTGCTCTAAATATTTTACCATAAACAATTATGTTGTATGATCTTCAACTATACAATGCTGGTAGGATGTATGAGACACAAGGACACATGGATTGCATAAACCTTTCCAGCACTTCACACATTTTGATTCACTCCCACTGACAGCAACCCTTTTCAAAAGAGAAATCTACAGGCCAGGTAAGAAAGAAAGTGAGGACAAGTCCTGGGTGCCAAGTCAGCTCAACACCAAGCCCAGGTTATGGCTCTGGAGAGTCCTGATTACAGGACAGAAAATCAGTGCAAAATACAGGAGTTGGCAAGAGTCCTTTTATGCTCTCAAGATAGTGCCGATCCCTTTGAGCATTCTCCCTGCACCTTTATTCTTCTAGTAACCTTCCAGCACATCTCCAGGCTCCCCTTTCTGGATGGCCAGCTTGGCTCAGCCAGCAGGAGGCAAATCTTCCCAATACTCTGTAATAATAGGCTTTGGAAATTGGGTTACAAGGAAAACCATCTCTCATTTCCTCTGGTAAGTGAAAAGCTATTCAACAGAGGCTCTTTCTCTTTCAGAGCCCCTCCAGGTTTGTTAACGCTCTGAAAATGCTGCTTATAAAACAGCACTTGAAGCCAGGCAGCAGAGGCTGCCAGGAAGCAGTGGGTGACAGGATTTTAACACAGTCCATACTCAGAGCCCATCTTAACTGTCTGCAGAACCTGCATGAAGGCCTCAATTATCCGGTCTCTCAATCTTCCTCCATCAAATGCAGCACATCTCATTTCTCAGGCAGGTCCCGGGCTCCTTGAAAATAACCTTCATTTCCTGAGTACAGCTTGGTGATGGCAGGATGAAACCAGGGGTGGGTGGAGGTGGCAGTGTGTGGGTAGGAGAAGAGCTCTGGCTGAGTTTAGAGGAGGAGTAGCATTGTAACCTTGCAGTGAGGAAAGCCCCTCCACCAGAGGATTTCTGAAAATGTGCTCCCCACCAAGTTCAGTCACCCCTGAGTATCATGGGCTCAGCTGGGATTGCCAGGAGAAAGAGGTCTGTAATACAACTGTTCCCAAAGAGAAGCACATCTTCCAGAATGGATGACTACCTCAGGTGTACATACAATTAGGAAGTGGTCTTGGGGCCTTAGAGAAGAGAATTCTCTTCTCTATTCATTGGTCTATTGACTTCAGATTTGGCTTTATAAGGTAGCAGTCTTCCTCCTTCAGAGTGTTTTTGTCTGTGAACATATCCCTTCCTTCACCACCCTGCCAGCACTGCCAGCTCTTTTTGTCTTTCCCCTGATCTGGAGCAAGTCCTAACAGGACTATGCCCTTTGTCTAACTGGAGACTGCCATCCTCAGCCCTCTTCCCTATGGCCTCCACCAGGGTCTTTCTGGACCACAAACCTAATTGTAATAGTCTCCTCCTCAAATATGTTCCTTAGATAACATTTTGCAAAGCAAGATCAACATGCATATTCATAGAAAAAGCATCAAAAAGACATCTGACCAAATGTTAACAGCAACTATTTTGTGAAGTGGATTTCCATGTGATTGTTTTTCCTTTGCGCTTTTTTTGGTATTTGAATTTTCTGCACTGAGCTTAAGATAAACACAGTTATTGTTTCTTTTACCAGGCATAAAAATGTCTAGAAAAAAGTTAAAGAAATCCTTCTGCACTCAATGAAGTCCAAATTTCTTAGCTTTGCACTAAACTCATGCACAATTTTGACCTATCTTCTAATTCTCTTCTTTCACTATAATTCACAAGTCACACACATACAGGCTTTGCGCAGACTGTTCCCTACCTAATATATGACCCCCTTCACTACCACTATCACCACCACTTTCTCTACTGCCTATAACCTCATCCTCACGATAGAAATTTTGGCCTATAAAACTCATAGTCTTTGAGGCCCACTTCAGTGTACCTCCTTGAAAAACTCAAAATTACTTGGCAGTTATTGTTTCCTCTACTCTGGGTTCACAGCACTTGCCGATACTCTTCCTTCACCTAAAACCCACTGGATTATGAGAGATGCAGTTACCTCTTCTCTAAATGAAGAAAGCAAAACCCAGTAGTAGTAGCCAATAGGTAATATGGTCTGCACCAAATCCAGACTGTCTGGCTCTAAATACTGTAGTCTGCTCTATAACACAACAGAGGTTTAAAACAGTTGCTACCTGTCCAAAAATGTAATCAAGAAATGTCTCAACATGTGTATTAGCTATGAAGATTCCCTTTACATCACTGAGGTGCCCACCATGATCAGTGTCATATCAGTGGTTCTGCTTCCCATGATCCTTTGTCAGGTATTTGTAGCCCAGCAAATCAAACAGCACCGACATGGCAGACTATGGCAATCATTGTAACTGCAACCCTGAAAGGGAGATGTTGTTTGGAAAGTTTGCTTTAGAACAATGCTTCTCACTCCTTCCAGGATTTGGAATGTTCCAGGAGATACAGTCTTAGCTTTCATGGCATTTATGTTTTAGTGGGAAAAGCATGCAATAAACAAGTGAATCAATAGTCCTCAATAAACTCTTTCTGTAGCACACACACAAAGTTAGCAAAGTAATACCTTATCATTAACTGGATCTGTGACCCCAAGTGCCTAGGCAGAATTCCACTGAGCCATGCTGGATCCATGAAGGACCTGATTTATCTCAGCCCTCACCTCCACCTCTGAAATTTGAATTTGCCTCTTCTGAGACAAGGATGTGCACTGATACAAAAAGCTAGAAACATAGAACATAAGACACACCTGGCTGAATGCCAGGTGCAGCTGGTTCAGGCCTCTGGCTCAGGACTGTCTTGGTGTCCCTAGGTTCAGATGGCCCATTGACATAAGGTAAGGAGTGATGTATTCCATTGCCATTCAAAACACTGAAATGGAAGAGGAAGAAGAGCCAAAACACCATGGAGGGGAGGAGGAGCATCAGGAAGGATTACCACCTTCTTTGAGAAAGATTTAGAGCCTGCTCTATTGCCCAGTGCATTCACAGATGTCCCCAAAGTGGGCAAAGACAAAACTGTACACTCGGAACCCAGGCAAGTACAGTCACAGTGCCAAGGATCTTAACTTTCAAAAAATGAGAGTCCCCACCTCTCTTAGCTACTTTCTTGTCAGTAGGACAAAATATTCGACATTCATACCTCTTAAAGGAAAAATGGTTTACTTTGGCTCACGGTTTCAGAGTTTTAGTCCATGGCTGGCTAGCTCCAAGGCAGAAACAGCATAGTGGAAGGTCCCTGAGTGTAGGACAGCTGCTCACCCCATGGCAGCAGGAAGCAGAGAGAAAAGGGAGGAGAAACCTGGGAGGGAGACTAACCCTTCCAGGTCACCTGCCCCACTGAAGTGCCTCTTATGACCTGGCCCCGTTTCCTATCAGCACAGTTAGCAGTGGTTCATGGATGAGTACAGAGCCCCTGTGATCCAATCACCTTCCAAAAGCCCCACTTCTGAACACACAAGGTTTTTGGGGAACATTTTAGATCTAAACCATAGCATCACCCAACAACCATCTGCAGCACTATCAGCCATGAGCCCTGCTAGTCTGTAAAACGAGGGGAGTGGCTTGGACTTGGTAGAAACCCATGAAGAGAGTTGGTTAGGCAGGTAACACAGAATTAAGGGGAAGATTAGTTTTCAAAGAGGTGAAGCTACGATGCTAAGTGTGAGAAGGGGATGTGGAAGAGGGGTCCTGCTGATGCTTGAGGTCTCTAAATCTGAGTGAGTCCAAACCCATTAACACTTCCTGAGACCATTGGTGAGGCTTTGCAGAGGGCAATAGGGAGGACCATAAAGACGTAAGACACATTGTCCTCTATGGTCTTTTTGTCTCGCTTCTCTACAAGTTCAAAGTATCTAAAGTACTGGAGCCAGATGGATCCTTAGAGACCTTGGTCCACTTTTATTTTCATTGATTTAATCAACAAACACTTAACAAGTGCCTCCTATGTGCCACACACTGTTGTAAGTGCTGGGGCTATAGTACAAAGAAGACAGACACAATCTCAGATTTCACAGCATTTATGTTTTAGTGGGAAAAACACAATAAACAAGTGTACCAATACATACCTGAAATAAATCCAATTGTGAGTAAAATAATTATGACAGGGAATAAAGAAGGTAACACTGGATTGCAGTGCCAGAGAAGGTACCTCAGAAAAAGTCATGCATGAAGAGATGTGAAGAAGTTGTAAAGAAGCCCTGCATGAAGATTCAGAGAAAGAGATTCCAGGCAGTGGGAATGACAGGTGCAAAAGTACTACGGTGACTGCAAATTTGATTTTCTCAAGATGCATCCAGAAGGACAGCATGGCTGTAAAAGAAAGGGCAAAGTGAAGCGTCTGGGAAGGGTAGTCAAAACCTGACCAGTATTTACCTGATAGTAGGGATTTGGAATGTATGTACTGACAATGGCAGCCATGAGTTCTTTTAAACAGAAGAAATACAGTAAATTGAGAGCAAAGCAGGAAGGAAGTACCCAGACCTGTAGGCTCTCAGTCCAGTGCTCTCTCCCACTTTACTGCATGCCCAGTGTGCAGTGACTCTCCTCCCTTGCTCCTTCTGACTCCATTCCAGTTTTCTAGAATTTCAGCAAGGGTTTGAGTCCTTCCTTCTAATTAAACACTGAGCCAGACAAGCAGAGATGTGCTTTTGCACAGAGCAATGTCTCCTCCTGAGCACATCTTTAGCCCTTAAAGGGGAATGAAATGTGATAATTAGTAACCAATTAATGTGCATTTCAACAAACTATATTTTAATTATTCTGTCATAGGTTGTCTGCCCGAGAAATATTCCATGTTAATTAAATCCTCTTAATAATCCAATGAAAGCGCCTCTTTCCTTGATGTGTTGGTGAAAAGGACGATGGCAGACTCACAGCTCATGTAATTTGAGTTAATGGCATGAATCCTGCTTTGAGCTTTCTGCTGCTTATTGAACTAGTGATCTCTTAATGCATCTTAGATATTTTTTATATATAATCATCACACAATCGCCCTGTTATGTCTGAGAGACTGTGTCCGGACACGACAAGGTTCTAGGAACTTTGCTGGGGAAATACTTGACCTGCACCTGGCAGCTGGCTATGATTGCTGACGCATCATAGTGATATGGATGCAACCCCTGCCCTCTTCCAACTGCACTCTGAAACTTGTCCTTACCTCTCACTTTGTCACTGTGGCTTTGACTTCAGGCATAGAACACCTGCTCTGTGCAAGGGGCAGCAGAGCTGAAGACACAGACATTAGGAACAAGGAGGGTAAGACTCTGATCTATCATTCTTTTCCCTACTGCAAGGAGGCTGGATGTTCTCAGACAGGAGAGCATAAGCAGAAGCTTTTAATGGCAGCTTCTAAGGCAATTAGAATGGAGAGAAAGGTGAGCTTCTCCAGCCAGGAAAAGGCCAGAAACCCTCATCACTAAAGGCAGCAGGTTGAGGGAATTCTAGGCTGCTGCAGGAGGAAGTGACTTTCCACAGGTTAGTGGCAGGAATGGAGAGGGCTGGTATGAGACAATGACCCTCTATGTGTAGGTGATGGTCCAGGTGCAATTAGATACCTGGGATGGTCTGAGGGATTTCAAATCTGGGTCTAGACCAAGGAAAGAGAGCCAGCAACAGGCAATAAATCTAGGTCCCAGCCCCATGAGGAAATGGAATGGTCTTCCAAAAGATTGATTAACCTGTTACAGTATATAGAGTCCAGGTATAGTCATCCTGTTCATGAGGATTTGAGGAAGCACTTGGCAGTGTGTCAGGAGTCTTCTTTCCTGGAGAAAGCCTTCTACAAGACACCTGAAGACTCGTTTTGGAGCTTTGTGGAAACCCAAGTAAGAGATAGTATTTTATGTACCCAAGGTCATGAGTTGGTAAGTGACAGAGCTACAGCCTTACTCAGCAATGCTCCATGCTAAGTCCTAGGTCTGTTTTATCACACCAGGATGTTTCACAAAATGCCATAATTCTCAGACTGTGTAATTGAACTCGATCCTTGAAATAGGGCTAGATAGTCCTATCTTAACTTCACAGCAAAAGATAGTACAAATGAAGCTACAACAGGAGTTGAGAAAACATGAAGGAAGGAGTCTAGTTAATGAGCACAAAGGAAATTCTGTAGACGACATGACAAGAGCAAATAGAGAGAATGTGTACATACATCTATATATGTATGCATGTGTGTACATGCACATGATCTGTATGTATAGCTGTATATAAAGATGTACGTGTGTATATGGAAAATACACACTTATTAAATTATTATAGGCTATTTGGAGAGAAGAGAAAAACTTTATCCATGACTGTGCCATACTAATGTGACCAGAATGAACATTACCCTCTACTTATATGGATAATCTTCAACAGGAGTTAGGAAGACTTCTAGACAGAGCACAAGCAAGATCTCAAACTGAAAAAATACTAGAGGAGAAAGTCTAAAGCCTGTTTGGAGAAAAATAATTGGATGTACCTGGAGCTGAAAATGGTGAACAATAACACTGGAATGATAGGTTGGGCCCAGAACCTAGAAGAAATTAAATGTCAGCCTAAGGAGTTTGCACTTTATTCTTCAAATAATGGGAATCCAGGACAGAGTTTTGAAAAGGAGAATAGCAGGTTTAGATTCATATAGTGCAAAGATTACTCTAGGGATAATAAACAGGATTGACTGAAGGAAAGGAAATTTCCAGAAAGCAAGTAGATAAGTGGGAAGATAACTGCAATAGCTAATGGGAAGAAGAATGAATGGAGCATTGACAAAAGTGATAGAAATGGAAAGAGAAGGAGCATTATCCTGACGGAGGTGGTTGAAGAGGAAAGAGGTGTTGAAGATGAGGTAGGTGTTTCCGTTGTCTGTGTCAGTGAATTGGGGGGGATATTAAAAAGTAGAGCACAACAGAAACTCTTATTTGGTGTCAAATATGCTGCATTTTGTTAACTCTAAGAAGTAGTTTTTTCAATTTTAGTGACCCCAGGATCAGGCTGTCTCCTACAAGTGAAGATGCCTTTCAATCATAGGCAGGTAGCAAGTCAGGGGTACTTGTCACAGCCTTCGTATGCGTGGACCTGGTGCCACGCCATCCACACTGTCAAAATCTCACCTGGGTTAAGTTTGTTGCTTAACGCATGGAACCAACAATCCTGAAGTCAGGAGAAATGGTCACATTTTATAAAAACCAGGTGAACAAAATATTAAAGTCACAGAAGCTGGCATGACTGATGAATCCATTGAGCAGGGGTCTCTCTAAAGTTTCATATACCAGTTTGCCAAAAAAACTTTTCCCTAAATTTGAACAGAAGCTGCTTAACCTTAAATGATACATAATTCAATTGAGTTGGGGGGAATAAAATGTGGTTACAGTCAAATAAAAAAGTTCCCTGCTTTGAAATTTGCTTGAAAGAAAATCCCAGAAACAAAAACAGAGCATACATTTTAAAATGCTGTATCATCAGTGGGTTGATGGCATTCAGGAAGATCCAGGTATACCATCAACAAAGGTACACCCAAGACACAGAATTAGCAAAAGGGGCTCTTCAGATGAATGTGCTCTAGGCATACCCTAACCATTTGTTTCATTTTTGTTTTCTGCTTTATATATGTGCAAGACTGATATGTAGGCTATTTTAATAAGTACAAAATGTTTTTTCCTAAGTGATAAGAAAGAGCTATGTCATTGCTTGCCAGACATTTTTCTTCCTTAATGGTTTGTAAAATAATGGTGCATCTTAAAATTGATGGCTTCTTAGATTCAATGAAATGTGGCATTCATTATTCTCAACCTCCTGGCTCAGAACAGCTCAGAATAAACTAGGTGTCGAGTCTAAAATGTTTAAATATAGCTGAAAAAGCCTTTCGTGCAATTCTAGTGAGAATTCAAAAAAGATCCAGAAAGTTTGGGAGATGGGTTTGTCGTGTTCTTATGAAGTTAAACATACACTTAACCTGAAACTCAGGAGTGTTCTTATCCTGAAACTCAGGATATTGACACAAGGGAAATAAAAACATATCTATATGTAAAGACTTGCACATAAATGTTTATAGCTACTTTATTTCTAATAGCCACTAAAATGGAAACAATACAAGTATGCCACTACCGAGAGTGAATAGAATGTGTGGTCTTCTCACATAATGGACTACTGCTCAACAATAGGAACACCCAGACAAATATCATACCTGTGACATTATGGAGGAATCTCAAAAGTCGCCTGACAAATGGAAGAAGTCAGATACAAACGATGATAAACTACATGGTTCCATTTATATGACATTCTAGAAAAGGCAAAAGTAAAGGCACAGAAAACAAATCAATGGTCCACAGGGCTGGGGCCAGGGTCCTAAGAAGCAGAATGACTGCAGAGGACCAAGAGGAAACCTCTGGAATTAAACTGAAGTTTGATATCTTGCTTATATTGTGGTAATACAACCACATGCATTGTCAAAACTCGCTGAACTGTCTGCTTAAGAAAGTATAAACTTTATTGCATATGCATCATACTTGTTAAACTGGATTTTTTAAAAAATGTGACTGAAAGATTGAAGCAGGCCTAGGCTCAAATCCTCCTACTAGCCATGTGCAGTAGGCAGCTTCCTGAACCTCTCTGAGCTGATCCTAGGTTCCCCATATATATAGTGCAATAACAAGGCTTGCTGAAGAGGGTTGTGCTGGGAAAACTAACTTCAGTAATATATGTAAGGTACTAAGAGACATTGACAAGAAATAAATGTTCAATCATGGCAGTGTGCATGCTACCAGTGACCACAGGCAGTTTCATTATAGGAGAATTAATCAGTTGTTGGGATGACAGAATCGTATAGGCCAATCAATTGCTTGTGGCTGAAACCATCATTCTGATCAAAACAATATTGAAGTAGGGAGGGGCTCCAGGGAGACGCAGCCTGAGCCATTTACAATCAGTCCATTCCAGCCTTCTCTCCTGCTGCTCACAGGAATTGCTCACTCCGAGAAACTTGAGGGAAAAGGAGAGGGTGCCGATGAAGTTATTTTGAGTAGGGGACCCCACGATGCCTGGAAGACTGAACACAGTCCCAGGCACACAGATACATGATTGAGTGGGACTTTTGCTTCCACTACTATTTTAATCTAGACTTGCAGCAAAATGAATCAAGTATTTAAGCATATAACAGAGAATGTCTTAAACATTTTGCATGCATTGGTCTCAGTTTTTGTAAAAGCACTATAAGGTAGAATCATTGATAATTTCCATAAAACTGACAAGAAAATGGATATAGAGAGATCAAAAGACATGTCCAAGGTCACAGTTAATAAGGGTCAGAGCTTGGATTCAAATTCTAAATCCTGGTTCAGGAGTCTTCGTCATACAGTAGACTGAGGGATGGGGCTGGAACCTAGATTAGGGGTGTCCGGGAGCTGATGGCTTGCATTGGTACCTGAAGATAAAGGGTCAGAGGAAATTGTTACAGTTTGTATATAGATGCTCCCCCAAGCCTCATGTAGTCATGGAAGTGGTTGAATCTAGAGTTTGTGATTGACTCCTTGTCTAGTGCTGGAATTGGCAGTGTGGGTTCTGCACCCGCCCAAGGGTGGAGCCGACATACAATATAAGGTCGGAATGAGGGCGTGTTTTCACTCTTTGGCGCAGTTTGCTCTTGCTGCTTGCAGCCGCCATGAACGGCTGCCCCCTTTTACTCTGGCTGCTGCCTTGAAGACTTGCACCAGTGCCATGCCACTCTGCCTTGGAGCCAGCTGATTATGGACTGAAATCCCCAGAAACTGTAAGCTAAATAAACTCTTTCTTCCCTAACTTTGGGTGTCAGGTGTTTGTCTCAGCAACAAGAAAAAAAGTAACTCAGACAGATATCATGAGCTTCAGAGATTGCTGCCTGAAGAAAGCATTCTTGCTTTGGAGTCCCTAGCATCAAAGTGAAAGCCTAGAGAGAGATTCAAGATTGTAATACGCTATGCTTTGGGACCCAACTACTTTGTATCACTCCTTTCCATCATTCTTCCTCAGGGAACTAGAGATCTCCAAAGCCCTGAGAAAGAAGCAAGCTTGATGACACAGTCCTCATTTGACTGTAGATCATGATGTACCTTGTAGCAATGGCTTGCATTTCTGCTTAGTGTGTCTCTTTCTGGTCGCAGGTGAATACTAGTTTCCTGCCCACATGTAAAATGAATCATCAGGTGGGGATATTCTTTGGCTCCCTTTCCCCGTGGATGTTCTGACATAGTAATGTGTACCTCCTTCCACATATCAACTGATGATCAGCCGCTCTATCACTCTGCCTTGGGGAGGTGTGGTGGAATTCCTAATCTCCCTTTTTTCAGAATCCCAAAGACTGCTTTTCTTGGAACAAATCTGTCGGAGTAAACTTTAAAAGAGGGAAGGACTGAGAGAGACTAAGGCAAATCTTAAATTCTAGAAGTAGATCATTAAACTTTTACTATCGCTAACAATGTTGAGGTTGGATAAACCTGAATTTAAGTGTGAAACTTGTCAGCTTTAGGATGGCAAAACCAATTCTAGTACTTCCCTCCACATTAAAGACACACGAATAATTTATTGATTTTTTTTTCTTAAGAAAAAGTAACAAAACACCCAGTCAGATCTGTTTTGCAAACCACATATTATAAGATACAGAATCTGGGAGAACATAATGAAGGAGTCTGCTTTTAAGTGGATGAAATAAACATTCCAATCTAAAAAAATCAAGACTACACATAAAGATGTACAAAAGGGTTGGTGTATATTGCAACAATGATGTGAAATGTCTGGAAAGCACATATAAATGAATAGGCAATTTTACACTCAGTTAATACAATAAATGTGCTCAATTAATAAACATTAATGAAGCATGTCCTAGGTACTGATCTCTATTCTTGGGGTCTCAGGGAATAAGATCTGGTTGCTGACTTTAATGCATATAACACTCCCCCAAGAATGTGCTCTTGAGAAATTGTGCATGGTTGCAAGAATTTGAAGGAGTGATTATTCCTTGTTCTTAAAGTAAATTTCAAAGTCTCCGCCATGGTTTTTGAGCCCATTCCAAAAAGGCCCTGGTAGGCCAGCTGGCTTTATTTTTGTTCTTCTTCTTCCTTTCAATCTCTATGCCACCTTTAGTTCTTTGAGCAGTGCATAATTGAATTGTGACCCCCCTAAAAGATGTTGATGCCCCAACCCCACAACCTGTGAATGTGATCTTGTTTGGAAACAGTCTTAGCAGATGATCAGATTAAGATAAGGTCATTAGGGCAAGGCCTTGTCCAAGATGACTGATGTTCTCATAAAAAGATGGAAATAGGGACTCGGAGACAGACCCATACAATGGGCAGTTGATGTGAAAACACAGGAGAATGCCACCCGCTGGGCCAGGAGTGCTTGAGGTTACCAAAGCCGGGAGGAGGGCCAGAATAGGCCCACTTGCTCAGAGTCCCAGAAGGAAGCAACTTGGTCAATGCATCCATCTTGGAATTCCATCTTGGAGAACTGTGAGTCGATGAATTGCTGTTGCTGAAGGCACCCAATCTGTGGTACTTTGTTATGGCAGCCCCAGTGAACTAAGTTAAATTCTGAACTCTTTCAGTCCTAGGCCCAGATTCTCTTCTCTCTGCCCCTTCATCTGACTAATTGCTGAAACTGGACACCACCTGCTCAAGGGAAGTTGTTAGTCACTCATCACCATGGGTCTCCTGCTGTATGATATGCAACATTCCTCATGTGATTGGCTCATATGTGCCTGCCTTTTTGACTGTCCTTTTTGGCTTCTGCAAAATAGGCCCCATGCCTAGCACAGTCAGCCCTCAGGATGTACTTTCTTCAGTCCAGTGGGGTCAGTGGGATCCCTATGAGAATCCAGCAGGAGACAGTTGTAAATGTACTTCTCAAGCCTTATGGTGTCAAGCATGAGTCGAGTTTTTGCTATTTGTGTACATACCACGCACACTGTACATGCCCTTTTCTGCTTCTGCAAGGTGCTGTAAATTAAAGTACTTCACAAACAGAAAAGAATTTGCATTTGGACCTTAAGATATTAACATGTGGAGCTACCCTACCTGTGCTTGCAGCCTCCCTGCCCTCCACTTGAGGATCAAGCTGGAAAACACTAGAGGGGGCCCAGGAGGAGTAAACTTTCAGCAAGAAAAGCACTGGATCTATTCTCAGGAGAAAAGTACAGGAGCTAATGTCAAAAGCAGCCTCGCCTGGCCCCAGGGAAAGTCCAGAAAGCCTCTCCATCTGGCAGTCCATTTAGAAACTTGACCTCTTTGCAAGCAGTAAGTGTCCAGGGCCCATTAAAATGCTAGGCACCTGCTGCGTGTCTGAAAAGGAATCTGCTAGTCAGAAATTAACCTCTTCGATGGCACCACAGGCTACATCTCCAGGTGACAGGTGTGTGTACAACAATGACCAGTAGTCACCTCTTCTCTGACTCTGGCTTTAGGTCACAGAACTCATCAGAAATAGTCATGGTCACTTCTGCTGTCTGTGTCTCAGTCTCTTCACCTCCAAACTGGGACAGAATTCTCTTCTGTATCCACCCATAGGCTAGTTTGTTGAAACAAGGGTCTGAATAAACTTTGTAAGCCAAAAAAATACTTTGTAGATGTGAGAGACTGTCATCCCTTTTCCCAACAAGAATTCATTACTAGGAATGAATTCCACAGTTCTATTTATAAATCAGCCCCAGCCTCCAGGTATCTCCATCTATGCGCATACTTCTTCCAAAGAGATCATAGATCTACCTTATGGAAAAATCCTGGCCTAAGACTTAATTCCAACCCACAGGCATTGGTTGAACAACTATTATGTGGCTATGAAAAGAAGAGGGACAGATTGTACTGTGGAGCCCCTAATGGCCCCTCTGGGAAAGGGGCTCTTACATATGAAGTGAAACAGAGTACAAGGTGGATAGAGACTGTGCTAGACTGTGAATCAGAGGAACTAGGTATTTAAAGGTCTTAGCCAGGCATGGGCATCACAACCTTGGTGAGTTATGCCATCCATCTGAGTCTTGGTTTTCTCCTTCATTCCACAAGTCTAGGTAGAAATGATCTCAAGAGAAAAGATTTTATTTCAGGGAATTAATTCGGGATTCCATTTTGGGAACCATAATTAATGAAGACCATCCTTAGATTCTTCCATCGGCCATGTCTGCATGGAGATTT
>RJWT010035236.1:0-13503 GCA_004365215.1 Cuniculus paca
GAGATAGAGATAGAGATAGTTCAGGTTTGGCTTGCTTTGGTACTGATAGGCCATCTCTAGTTTCATATGTGCAGCTTCCTGCATTGCAGTTGCACGCTCAGAAACTGGGAGGGAGGCACTTTTATCCAGCACACCCTTGGATGAAAATTTTACTCTTTGGTCATTATGAAGGAACCACTTTGGAATTTCAACCCTGGCTCATCTCTGGATTTATTAGTCCTTCACTTTCTTTCTGACTGCCTGGTGACCTTGGCCAGGCTTGGGGTCCAAGTTGCCCTATTTTAGATTTCCAGCATGAGCTGTCACTGCTTTCTCTGTGTGCGCCCTATGGACCTCTTGTCCCGAAATCTCTTCCAGGTGTGGGGGCTGCAGACCCCTGGTTGTCCTGAGATTTGAGACTTCTGGCTTGATCTTGAGCAGTGCACTGGTGGAGCTAGAGGTTGCCTGACACAGCAGCATTCCTTCCACGGATGCCTGCGTGCTTATTGCTGGAGTTTCCACTACTCGCAGCTGAGTCCCCACTGCTCACAGCTGAGCCCCCTTCCGCCTTCTGCTTGAGCATCCTGCAGTCATTATCTCACTCTCAACCACAGCGCTAAGAAGCCTGTTTCCTCATTTTGTAGATAAGGAGACCAGAGTTCAGAAAGAGTAGTAACTTACCCGAGGGCCCCAGCTAGGTACAGGAGTGGCAGTTGACTAGGTGGGCCAGGCCAACCCCATTCAAAAGCTCTTGCTGATTGAATTCTGCTTATAAGGATGAGGAAACTGAGGCTGAGGGATTCACCTCTAGGCTCAGCCACAGTGGCTGAAGAAATCTGGGTCCATTGCATTTTTTGACTTAGGGTGTAGTGTAGAAGTCAGAAGTGTTTTTGGTTCAAGTTGTTGAGATGAAAGTAGCGGGAACTTTGGGAACTGTAAGCCTGATTTAGAAAGACGCCTGCCACTGATGAAAGGCTGCCTAGGTCAGGCGTGCGGCATGGCATCAGTGAGGACAGGACTTTGTACAGGCATGTCGGCATTGTCTTGGGGACTGTTGGTTGACAGAGCCTTCCAGGGTTCCTTTCACTTTCCTGTGAAGCCCATCCCAGCCCTGGACCCCTCGTATACAGAGTGCAAGGGTGGGGCTTCTGAGGGGAGAGACAGCTGTTTGAATACTTAGGAGCAGGTTGAGTTTGTTCCCTGCCTGCTAACTTTGTTTCTTCTCCTTAGGAGGGAAGTTGAGTGATAAATCCTTACCCGGAGTTGTGATTGCTGTAAAGATGTTCCACTGTCCTTGGCACATGCCATGGCTCCATAGGTGTTTTGAATGAATGAATGTCTAGTAGGTCCTTAACGTAAGCCTACTCCCTGACCTAGGTTGGCTATGCAGAATTGCCATTTTTCTAGGTCAGAAATGATTGGCTAGCCCTGGCTGCATGTCTGTAACCCCAGCACTCTAGGAGACTGAGGCAGGAGGATCGCAAGTTGGCAGCCAGCCTGGGCAGATTAGTGGCTGAGGGAAGCTGTCTCAAAATTAGAAAGAAAGAAAGAAAAAAGACTGGGAATGTAGCTCAATGCAGAGGCCCTGGATTAAAAACAAAAACAAACACAGATTAAACTCTAGGGCAGGGTGATTCTAGTTTGAGACCATAGCAGTGTCCAGATCTGCCTTTGGACTTGAGCTCTCTGCCAGCTGGTTCTTTCCCAGCCCCAAGCTCGTCACTGGTGTCAGGCTCATGGTCAGGAATGGAGGAGCTGAGCAGAGTCTGCTCCGGTGATCAAGACCATGTACTCTTCGCTGCTCGTGCCCCTCCTGCCCTAGAGACTGGCAGTGCTGGCCTAGTGAGTCTGGCTATAGTAGGAGCACCCAACAGTACTGATGGCTCTGCAAGGTGGCGGGTACTGAGCACTTGGCCTGAAGTCACATGGCCAGCTGCTCTTGGAGTTTCCGCATGATTCCCAAGTCAGGGCAGTGAAGGGCAGGTGCCAGAACCAGAAGACCTGGGATCAGGTCCCAGCCTGCAGACTTGGGCAGCTTCTTCTCCTTTCTCTGTCTCCTTGTCCATAAAGTAGTGAGAATTAAAGTAGCTGTTTCTGGTTGGGGCTGATTCTTTGGTAGAGTGCTTGCCTGGCATTGCTAAGACTGGGTTCAATCCCCAGTATCACAGGCATGTATGTGCGCGTGCACACACACACACCCAAGTAAGGTATTTCTGATGGTTTGATTGAACAGGTTAATACATGGTGTAAAGCCAAGCACATGGTAGTGTTAAATATCATTAATTGATAGTGCTGGTATTATCAGCAGCATGTTTGATTTTTAAGGCATGTAGAGTGTTGGGGCTTAGGTGCGGAAGGGGGAGGTAAGATAAAGGAAAATGGTAAGTGAAATAGTGCTTATTGGAATGCAGGCTGGTGCAGGATAGTGGGAGGTGTCTCACAGATCTGTGTATACTGTGGCTGCTCATGAACTGTGCACTCTTGAACTCATGAATTCATCTCTGTGAGCCTCAGCTTCCTGATCAGTGAAATGAGCACACTATTTCCTCCTTCCCTTTAGTCTAGAGGGTTAAATAATAATGCATGTAAAGTGTTTGCTATGGTACTATGGGCTTGTTATCTTTAGAAATTTAACTTGCCGAGCAGATCAGCACTATCAAATTGTGTTTGCAAATTCCAGAACTACGGCATAGTATAAACCTGAAGGGCAGATTAAGAAGAGGCTGTGGCTTTCCTTAGGTGTAGCGCGTTTGCTCTTGGGCCGCTCCTTATGCCGAGCAGGCCTCTGCACATTGCTGCCAGGTTTATCATGCAAGGGGACTTGGGTTGAGCCAGCCTCTGTGTATTGAACATGACAGACCACCTCATGTGTTCACTTCCGCAGCCTTGTCATGCCCTGTTTTGCACATGTGGAAGGGAAGGCATGAAGGATTACAAGGTAACGTGAACAAGGTCACACAGCTAGTAAGGGGCAGAGGTGGCCTTTAAAACCAATCCCTTCTGATTCCAAAATGCAGACATATACTCTGATGACTAGCTCCTGGGCGTCATTTTCATGTATAGAGGAAGGTGCTTATGTTAATGATTCTGACAGTCTTCTTCAGTGTTTTTTTAAACTTCAGCTGAAAGAAGAGTATTTGGCTTTCCTTGGTTTTGCTTTAATGACTGGGGGTCCACCTTATTAAAATTTTAACTATATATGTGTCTTCTATTGAGTTTCTCTTCCAGTTTTATTTTTTATGTCTTTTTTTGGTACTAGGAATCGAACTCAGGACTTCACGCTTGCAGGTGCTGTACCGCTGAGCTACAACCCTGGCCCTTTTTATTTTTTAACTGACATAAAATTGTACATATTTATGGGGTACCATGTTGTCTTGGTTACTTTTCTTTCATTGTTGAGACAAAATACCTGATGCCTAAAATTAAGCAAGGAACGTTTTAGTTAGCTTACAATTTTTGGAGGTTTCAGTCCATACACAGCTGGCTCCAAGACAGGGTGGTGTGGCTGAGGGGCAGCCATTTATGGCAGCAGCAAGGGACAAGAGCAAAAAGGGCAAAAAAGGGAAAGGCATGCCTCCTTCCCTTCCTTATATTGTATGCTGATTACCCACCCTGGGTGGGTGCAGCACTCACACTGCCTATCCCTGCACTAGATAATGAACCAATCACAAACGACAGATTCAGCCACCTCAATGACTGCATGAGGCTTTGGGGGGACGCGAAGACACAAACCATAACATATGTGCTTATACACTATGTAATATTCACACTAGAGTAAACGTATTTATTCAAACATATATCATTTCTTGATGGTGAAAACATTTAAAAATCCCTTCTTCTAGCTCTTATGAAATACATGCATTATCTGTAGTTACCCTTCTATACAATAGAACACCAGAGCTCATTTTTCCTGTATAACTGTATCTTAGTACCCATGATCGGCCTTTCCTAGCCCTCCTTCCCCACTGGAGCCCATAAATGCAGAAGAATTAGTGTGCAGTAGTTGCAGTTCATCATTTAAAAAGGAGCCCTATCTTCCACATCGTAACTTCTTACTTGCAGTGAACATTGGGAATCACCTTTCAGGCCCCATGTACAGTATAGCTTTCCCTTCCCTTAGTTTCTCTTCTCAGTGCCCAGCCAGGAAGACACTGAAATAATAGAAGTAGTAGGGGATAATAGCTGTCTGTCATTGACCAAGGTGGCATTCAGATTCATGCCCTCATTGACTGTGTCAAACTTGCCAGAAATGAGGAGATTATTAGTTCACCCCCAAGGGGTTACGTTACCTGGAAGCACTGAAAGAGGCTGTGGATAAAAACACCTGTCCACAAATAGATGGGATCCCCAGGGCCTCAGTTTGTAGCAGCCTGTTACTTAAAGAATTTTGCGCAAGGTGATATTTCTGGGCAGTAATAGATCCTGTTGCTGCATTTCCTTAACCACCATAATTCATTTCTTCCTTTAAATAACTTCCTCCAGAGATGTTTATTTTGCTAGTTAAAATTCCCTTGTCCTTTTCACTAGCATAAAGCCTGCTTTCTGGGTGTTTTCTTAGTTTATGAGGTTTCTGAATTCCAGTTGAAGAGTACACAGAGGCATCCTGGGAATTTCCCCCAGGGTCCTGCTTTTGTTTTGATTTCACCGTGTCAGTTTGGTGCTTGTTGATGGTTGAGGAAGCATTCCTTGTCATCACAGTGAGAACTGGTTGTCATGACCCTGAGGAAGGGCCCTCCCCCCGTGTGACTAATTGACAGAATGTGGACGTAGAGACTATGTTGCAGTCTCCAGTCCTGCATTTTTTTAATGATGAGCTCAGAATGCTTAATGGGAGTTGGATCTTACACTTGACATATCTAAAAAGGGGGAAAGAATGGCAAAAATGATTCCCAAGCCTCAGATGATGCTATATATTGAAACAAGTGCTGTTAGCATTTGTTAGGCCTCAGAGTTAAGAAGGCTAAGTGTGCTGCCTGCACTTTGGGATTAGGATTTGGGATGCATACATCATCCTGTTTAGTTCCCAGAATCTCCAAAGTATGGGATCCTATGAATGTAGAACTATGTGAATTGGAAACTGAATTCAGACCTTGCTTCTAAGTGGCAAAACCAGGAGTGGCAAAACCTACTGCTCTGATGTTGAAGCCTTGTCCTTAATCTCTGCTGTGTTGTGGAATTTTGCTGCTCACATGGAACATGGGGCTTGTCCAAGGACCCACCATAACCACTAGACCAACAGAGATTAGAGCCTGTGTCTAACCCTTTAGAACCTGGATTCTGTACTCTTGAGTCATGTTTTCTGTTCCATAAACTCAGCCCTGCTTGTTTGTTTGTTTTTGAGACAGGGTCTTGCTATGTAGGTGAGGCTGTCTTTGAACTCACTGTAGCCTAAGCTGGCCTTGTGCTCATGGGGATCCTCATGCCTCAGCCTCCTAAGTGCTGGAATTATGGGCATGTGCCACCATGCCCAGCAACTCAGCCCCGTTTGAAAGCTCATCTTTAAACATGTTTCTTCAGTTATAAAGCATGGAAAGACCACATTTTCCAATGTGGCATTGTGAGAGATCTTCATGATAGTCGACTTGACCAGCCCAGAATGCCAGTGACTGAGTTAAAGAAGGTTCAGACTCCAACCCCATTTCCCTTCCTCCTGTAACTCCTCATTTGTCACAGGGTACCTAAGTGGCATGGGTTGCAGTTAACAAGGTACTGGCAAAAGTGGGTGTCCATCAGTGGGTTGGACCATGCATTATGTGGAAGGTCATGCAGTCATTAACATGTGGAATGTAAAGATTATGTAGTGTGAAAAATGTTTGTTACAGTGTTGGGTAAAGCAAAATAGTCTGTATTATGCGAAAAGTTCATGTTATGGATTGTTGTGAGAATTAAATAAGTGACCAGTTTATAAGACCCTCACTATGCTGTTAGTTGTAGTGGATATCTATCTATATTCCTCTCTTGCTTTCCTTTTTTTTTTTTACTTTTTGAGGTGATAGATATCTTTTTTTTTTTTTTGGTGGCATCAGGTATTAAACTCATGATCTCGCGTTTACCAGGTAGGTGCTTACACCACTGAGCTAAATCCCTGGCTTTTTTTGGACTTTTTAAGACAAGGTCTCACTATGCATTTCAGGCTGGCCTTGGGCTCACTTTGTAGCGCAGGTCAGTCTAGAACTTGCAACCTTGCAACGATCCTCCTGCCTAGGCTCCCAAGTGCTGGGATTACAGGAGTGCACCACCACGCCTGGCTTCTGCTTTCCTTTTTTAAAGTTCTTCCATAGGATGTCTTCAGGAGTGAGCTTAAAGGGCTACCGAGAATGAGCATTTTTCTCTTCACATATTCATCTTGGTCACTTTACCTTTAAGAGCTCTCTTAGCAGCCTCTGCCTCCCTGCTGTTCTCCAGAGCACTTCTAGCTGACCTCATCCTCCTGCATAGCAAGCTTCACTTCCTCATACGGGCTCCGGGCTCCGTAAGGGTAGCTGGTTTTGCCCTGTCCAGCTGTCTGTCAAAGCTGCTATTAGTTAATTTTTGTTTAAAATGCCTTGAAGTCAGCTGCACATCAGTAATCCCAGCACTCACGAGGCTGAGGTAGGATTTCGATGAGTTCGAGGCCAGCCCGGGCTACATAGTAAGTTCAAGGCCGGCTTCAACTACATAGTAAGACTTTGGCTCTAAATAAAGAAATAAAGGTGTCAAAGCCCCACCCCCATCCCTACCCCATGCTGGGGTTCTAACCGGAGGCCTCTTGCATCCTAGGTGAGCACTGGCTCCCCAATGAGCTGCTCTGGTCACAATGTTATTATGTTGTTCCTGCCATCTTGAACCACCAGAGCATGCATGACCAGCTGCTGGTAGCAAGACATGCCAGTTATGGCCCTGTTATGCATGTGTTACTGTAGTCGATGAGTTAGTATGGAACTCCTGGGCAGCAGCACTTTAGCTCACACCTAAACAAAGCTTATTATCTAACACACGTGTTTCTTTTTTCCCCACAAGGCACAGCCTTCTTTAGCTTGGGATCACTAGATGGCACTTCAGCACATGGTTAAGGACTGTTTTAAGCAAAAAAAATCAACAAAAATCACAAAAATGAAAAATATGCACTAAATACAGTGCGAACAGGAGACTTGTTTATAGTGCAAGAGCTACAGCAAGAACATGGAGCGAGCATCGCCTTGTAGTTCCTCAGCCGGGAAACATACACAGTGTGCAGCACAAGTTCTTGCCGCTCTGTGCATATCTGTGAATGACCAAATAATACCCCTGCCTGTGGGTTCTGCATTCACAGGTCAGACTAACTGCAGATTGAAAGACCTGAGAAAAAATTGTGGCTGTACTGAACACATGCAAACTTGTTTTGGCCGTTATTTTCTATATAGTACAGTATAACAACCTTTTGCATATCATTTACATTGTAATAGTTATTGTTAGCAATCAGGGTGATATAAAGTCCACAAGACAATGTGGATAGGTTATGTGCATAATACCATACCACATTATATAAAGGACTTGCACATCTGTGGGTTTGGTATCCATGGGAGGGTGGGCAAGAGGGTGGTGAGTTGGGTGGTTCTGGGATAAATCCCCCTTGGATAATGAGGTATGGCTATTGGTTTGAGGCCTAAAATAAATTTTATCAAGTAGGTGAATTTGGAAATACTGATTTCTGTACATAACATGTTAAACGCCCAAAAGTCTAGTCCATGTACCTCTTGTCACAGATACTTTTTTTTCCTCCTTACTGAGACAAAATACCTGATGCCTAAAATGAAGGAAGGAAAGGTTTATTTAGCTCACTGTTTGTGGAGGTTTCAGTCCATAATCAGCTGGCTCCAAGGTAGGGTGGCGGGGCAACACTTCAAGGCAGCAGCCAGCGAAAACAGCCAGAATAAACTGGGGTAGGATTGGGGGCCTCTTTTCCTTCCTTATGTTGTACACAGGCCACCTGCCTCCACCCAGGGCTGATGCAGCACTCACAAAATCTCCTTGCTCTCCTCTTGCACAGGAGGAGATTTACAAAGTAAGTACCCCTGCTCCCTGCTGAGTTCTCTTAATTAAACATCTAAACTTTTCAAGTTGACACAGCATATCAGCCATAACACTTCTCATAAGATAGAAGTAGTTAGAGTGATGCTTTAAAAATAAGATTTAAATAGAATTTTCCACACAATGTGCTTGGTGTTTTGGGGTAGCATAATACCTGTCAGCATTTGATACCTCTGGAGTAAACCAGCAGATCCTCCTCAAAGGATGTTTTGGGAGTTGCTTTCTTTTGTAGTGAAACAGGCCTGACTCTGGTATCCCTGGTGATTTTAGAGAAGGGCTGCATTCTTGGTGAGGGCCTGCAGGGGTGGGACTGGGGGGCTTCTGAGAGTCATGATGCCCTGTAGCCTTTCCAAGCTCCCCAGGTTTCCAGCATCTCATGCAGGTGTGGAAACAGATGTGGGGAAGCATAATGAGGTGTTACGTGAACCCAAATTGTGCTTTAAACTAAAACAGCACTGGTAATTTGGGCTCTTGAGAACCAGGAGACGTGGTGGGGGTGCTTCCTCCTCCCTAGCGTGCAGCATAATAGAAAGGAGAATGTAATTGTGACATCTGAATCACTGAGGTAAGAAAATGTATAAAACATACACAGCTGGCTCAGATACTGGCATTAGAGGGGAGGGGCATCTTTTTTTTTTAAATTTTAAAGAGAATAAAACCAAACAAAATAAAACAGAATAAAGCCAATCAAAACAAAACAGTAAAAGTGATACAGGACTTCAAAACAGGATAATAGGAAATCATTAATGGCTGCCATAGGCTTCTTGTTATTTTCAAAATTGCTGCCATACCATCAGACATAATAAAATCATACAAAAGAGAGCAGAATAAAACCAATCAAAACAGAATATTGAATAAAACAAAACAATAAAATGGAACAAAACAAAACAGAACAATATTGGATTTCAAAAACAAGACAGAAGGAAATCCCCCATATTTGCTATATTGCATACTGTCACCCTCCTAGTAGATGCTCAGACTACCGGCTTTAGGCCTGCAAAGTCAAACAATACAAGCATTATGTTGTTTTTGTACCTCAGTTGCTAACAACTCAGCCTGTGTTCCTCTGAATCAGCAGTTGCTTAGGGGTTAGGGGTGGGGTGGGTGGGATGAGTGGGTGTTGTTGTCTCCCAGCTCTTGCGCCAGTTGGCTCACAGGAAGGGCAGATTGGCTTCTTGTTTCTCCTCCTGGGACCTGCATGACTTGCGCTGGTTCCCGTGAAGGGCGAATTGGCTTCTTGTTTCTCCCAGGACCTGCATGGCTTCCTCCAGCTTATGAGAAAGGTGAATTGGGGAGGGGCATCTTGACAACAGTCTTGGGGTGATAAGGAGTCAGGGTATGTGAGACCCAGGCCATATGTTTGCCCTGACCTGGTTGGTATATAGGGCTTGGGCTTTTGTACGTTGGTGTATATTTGAATGCAAGCACTGTAGGCTTAGGCTCGATAAGCCTGGGGGGAGGGGGCACAGCACATATGGTTGCTGGAGTCTCACTCCTCTAGGTAAAGTGGAGTCATCTTGGGGGTCAAGATGGAACCTCACCCTCTGTTCCATTGTTCTTCCCTCTTTTCTCCCTTCTATTTTTGTTTTTATTCTTTCTTGCTTTAGCCTGCTACTGGAGTGAGCCCAGATTGGTGTAGGACTTGTTTTTCTACTTGGTCATCTACCAGCACAGTGTTTGCTGGATTTGTATTATCTATCTATCTATCTATCTATCTATCTATCTATCTAATGTTTTTCTTTAAATTGGCTTGAGCCTAGCACTACAATGTACTTTAACCTCTTCCTAAGCAGAAACATCTGCAAAATCACATACTCAATATGCCAGTTACATTTTTTATACACATTAAAAATAGGTAGTGATTCAACTTCATTTATCCATATGCCTTCCGAAAACTCTCTCAAACACCAGTGGTCTGTCTGTGTAGCACACCCTGGAAATGCTGCTGGGGTAGAGAGCACTAACTACACCAGGAGTTGAGCCCTCTTGTGCTATGTGATTCCTCTTGTCTCTTCTTCATCTTGGGCAGGTGAGCACTGGGTTTCTCCAGGCTCAGAAATTGGAGAATACTGTTCCTTGGCACCTCTGTTTGGTGGTACCTCTATTCGATGGCACCTCTGTGTTTACCAGTCCCCTGACAGCACTGGGCTATGAGGGAGGCCAAAACTCTGACTTGGATATGTAATTCATTTGCTTGAGAAGCAAGAGATTTAAAGATACTGCAGCTCAGGAACGTTTCGTCTCTACACATCCTTCTTGTTTTTATTTGGGTTTCAGTTCTTGTCACTTAATAGCCAGGAGTGTGGTTGAGTGCAGAGAGGAAGGGCATTGGAGTCAGGCAGGAGGACCCTGAACCGTTCTAGCTCACTGGCTCTTCCCTGACATGGGAGTGGATGGTCTTGCTGGCAGCGCGTTATACTGTGGAGGTGGCTGAGAACACACAGCTGCCTACACGTTTGATGTGGGTCCCTTGTCCCCCAAGCCTGAGTGGCTGTGGTGGCTAGTGTGGCACCGAGTTGCTGTTGCACACAAGTACAAAAGGAGGCTCCATATAAGGCACTGTGATAACACTGCTTTGGAGGCTGTGTATCTGTGAGCTCAACTCTCTGAGCTTGGTCCCTCAAATGCTTGGGGCCAACTAAATAAGATAAAGCAGGTGTAACGGCTGTCATTAAACTTAGCATATAGTCAGGACGTCATGTTTGTTGTTTGTTTCTCTAATACGAGAAACCCAAACTATAAATAATTCAAAGAACAAAATAAAAGAGAGATGATAGGAAACAGGTAGATTCTCTGGAGATGGGAATGAGAGGAGGGAAAGGAGGGAGAGTAGAGGGCAGGATAGGGAATGATCAACATGTGGTATGTGCCAGCTCCCCAAGATGCCAGTTCCCCAAGATGAATGTAATTATTATATATCACAAGCATGTGCTAATAAAACATCTTTAAAAAGACCGGATCAAATGAGTAGTAGTGGTTGGAATATGACATGTGCTCAGTACATGGTAGCTGTCTTATTTTTTCACATAGAAAACGCTAGAAACATTAGAAATGTTCCTTCTCAGACCCCAGAGGTAAGTGATTATTAAGGTCTGCATCATGGCCCTGGTTCTTGACCTCAAGGTTCAGTCCCTGATTTACGGGATGAGTTTTATCTAAAAGGAGTTCTTACTCTCTGAACTATGAAAGGCAGTGAGGATGAGGCAAGCTGGGGTTATAAGAGTTATTTTGGCATCAGAATTCAGTTGTCAAGGAAGTAGGCTTGTTTACCAACTTCTAAGAAATCACATCCTGTTGCAAACCCAGGTGCTTTGCAGAAGTGAGAGGCACATCTATGGTACTTCAGTGGCAGTGAGGCCTGGCGAGTGGCCAGCCGGCTGACTTGTGTTGATGTGTGTAGCTTGCAGAGGTGCAGAATAACAGCACAAGTTAGGGGCTCTTGCAGAACACACTTTATTAAAAGTCATGCTGCTTTTTATCCCCGTTGTCTTCCCAACCCCAAGTGTACGCTGTTGGGAACTTTTTGAGAGAGACTGAACTTGACAGCAATATGCAGCTTTGCACAAAAAAAGAAGGCCAGTGAGGTCTTATTGTTCCCGGAACGGTAGCTAAGGACAATAGGATGTAGGAAACCAGATCTCCTACTTAAGAACAGAAATCACGCAGTGCTTAGTGATGCTGTCTGTGTTCCCCAGCTGCGCTGCCCTCTGGAACTTTCCATGACGGTGGACGTGCTCTGGATCTTTGTTGTCTGGTTGCCACACGCAGGTCTTGAGCTCTTGAAATGTGGCTGATGTGATGGAGGGACTGAATATTTAGTGTTACTTGTTTTTAATTGAATTAAGCTTAAACAGCCACATCTTGCTAGTGCAGAGCAGATCCAAATGAAAGTTGACCCATTGAGGAATTTTCTTTAAAACATTATTCTAGATAGGAGTCAGAGAATACCATTAAATTGGACCTGTTATAGTTGTTTTTAAGAGACTGTGTTTTGCTGTGTTGTTCATAGTGGTCTCAAACTCTTGGGTCCATACCCAACTACGCCCAGCTCTAAACTGGACTTGTTTTTAAGTTTTTAAGCAGATAAGGTGAAGGTCGTTTCCAGTGTGGTATTATTTGTCCCATACTTACGGTTGTATGCTACTTATAAGGTGCTATGATAAATGCTGTTTTGGAGAATCAAGTTATCCAGCCTACTCTCCCTTCTCAGGTCTCAGTTTCACCATCTCTAATGAGGGTATTGGACTAGATGGGCTTTTTACAGTTGCATTTGCAGTTATTTTTGTGATTCTGTCTTTACTGGAGCAATCATAGTAGTTATTTATTAACTGCCCTGTGTGCCCAGATAGTATTCAAGACACTGAGTTCATGTTCACTTAAATGTAACAATTTAGCCTTCATTCACCCCAATGAGTTAAGTGACAAAATTGAGGCCCAGCAAGGTGAAGTAATGTGCCTGTTGCCAGTTAGCTGTAGCATTTGTATTTCCACTTAGGCTGCCTTGCTTCAGGCTCATCTTCAGTTAAGTTTTTGTGCAGTGGCTGCTTATAAAATAGATTTTAAGCTGGTGACTCCTGCATTTCCTAGCATTTGAGATGCTGAGGCAGGAGAACTGTGAGTTCTAGGTCTGCCTTGGCCACAGAGTTCAAGGCCAGCCTGAACTACATAGTGAGACTACTTCAGCGCCCCCCCCAAAAGATCGTTTCCTTCAGGATTTAAAACTTAAGTAGAAGTTTACTTAAGTTTATTCAAGAAAGTGTACTTTCCCCTAATGTTTAAGTTGGGGGTCAGTAGCCCTGTGGGGTTAGGATTTAGGAGCCATGTGAGTGGGTAGTGCATGAAGAGGCCAGTTCATCTGGAAAGCTCAGGGGTCTGAGCCTTTGATAAAGGGCTGCTTCCAGGAAGTACACACACCCCATGCCCTCTGGGTGCCAGTGTTCACCTCTGGTTACAGGAGGCTAGTTTCTGCCGGGAGCACCAGGAAATGTGGTAGACTAGAGGAGAAAGAAAGAGGCAAACCAGATCTCAGAGTGTTCTGTTTTCCCTTTGTGCCCCAAAGCAATGGAGACTCATGAGGCTCGTGAGTTTGGGGCCTCAAAGTTGACTGCTACCTGCTTACCAACTGTGTGACCTTGTGCAAGTCATGTGACCTCTTTGAGCCTGTGAGGATTCAGTCTCCTATCCGTCCCCAGTTCTGACCTTGTGCTCTGCTGGAGCCCCAGGAGTGAGTAAGAGAAAGTGCTGCTGTCTTCAGACTTGTGTGGTGCATGCCTGAAACAGAGGCACTAATGTCAGTAGCCTACTTCATGGGCTTGTTTTGAAGAGAGAATGAGATACCTGGCCAGTGCAGTTCCTTATGCCTCCAGAGATGACTGGGCTGGTTTCTAAAGGCCAATAAAGCAACTCAGATAATACACAGCACAGATTCAGAACACTGGACCTGTGTCGGTTGGTGGGTCATGAGCTAGGGTCCTT
>RJWT010035237.1:0-13507 GCA_004365215.1 Cuniculus paca
GATTTAGCAAAATAAAACCATTTCAATAAAACTATCTCTGGACCAATAGTAAAAAATATGAAATCTGGAGACAGAGCCCCAATAGCTCCCTCAGTCTTGCAAGAGATGAGTGAGGCAATTTCCACAGATAACAGGAACAATCTACAGAAGACAGGGTTCTCCTGTTGGACTGCAGGCCCCTTGCATATTCCAAATAGCCAAAGCCTGACATAACCAGTTCACAAAGGAGTTGTTATTTGGCAGAGGTAGAAACTCTACTACCGCTGCTTTCGGCTGTGCTCTCTGGAATCCCTCTTTCTTGTGCCTTATTATTAAAGGAAGAGTCCACACAATTCAGGTCATTTCCAGTATTAAAACTCAGTCCAACAAAGTGTAACACTCTACTTTTATAGCCAATTAGCTCAACATTAAGCCGACTCTTCAAGACCAGCTAGGTCTACAGTTCAGGAAATTCAAGGTGGCATATGGGAAGAGGGAAGAGAGAAAATATGCATTACAAATAGGGCTCTGTCCTTTGCTCTCTTCAAACCTCTTCTACATCCTCTATTTAGTAGGTGGTGACTACCATTTATTAATGAAACAGAAAGAAGATGATCAGATTTGTTACATGTTAGTTTTGTTTCCCAAAACTTTTTTTTCACTTGTTTTTATGTAGGGGATCAAGATGGATATGTAATGTATTTCTTATGGCTGCTTATAGTAAAAAAAAGTAAAAAATTAAAAAAAAAAAACTAAAACGCTAAGGTTTTCTTTCAATCTTAGATGGAAGGGCAGTCCAATATAGTGATGCAGCACGGTTTCGGAAGCCAGGCTACCAAATCCCAGGTACTAAACTTCTGTGTCTTAGTTTTCTGTATATGCAAATTGAGAGCAATAACAGTACTATACAGTACGGGATTGTTGGGATGTTTGCAAAGAAAGTCCAAGTTGACACATGGAAAGGATGTATATATACATATTTTTTTTTTGGTACCTACCCTATGACAAGAGCGGAAGTGATGTCTAGCCGCTGGACTCCACTCACCGAGCAGCTAGGTTTTACCGGTCGGTTCAGAGCCGAAGTCCAACTACCTTCAGGGGTTACCTGGTGCTGAACTATGGGAGAGTTTCTCCCTAGTTCTCCCTCCAACTCTCACACAGGCATCGTAATACACAAGTCTGATTTAGCAAAATAAAATCATTTCAATAAAACTATCTCTGCACCAATAATACAAAATACCTTGAAGTCTGGAAAGAGAGCCACATTGGCAAGTCTGCCTCATAAGCAGTTATGCAGCCAGGTAATGAAACTCTGGTCTCTTCTTCTTGTGTGTGTAACCAGTCCTACACTCCCAATGACTCTCCACCTCTTTCTTCCCTTTTTAGTCTTACTGGGAATAAGGTGTGTAGGAAAGCAGAGTAGTTTTTGTGATGCCTGTTGATATTAGAGAAATTTTTGCTGCCTCTTACTGAGTGTTAGGAAGCATACAGCCTCAAGTGCTTGCAGGTCTTCCAAAGCTCTCCAGAATACCACAGCCACACAGCTCTCCACTTTTGAGTCCCATTTGCCAATTATGAGGCCCTACTCAAATGCTGTGGTACTGATATTCACAGTGAAACTATCATGAGAAAGGGTAAAGCAGAGAAGGAAAAGAGATGCAGGTGACTAGAAGTCTTCAAGTTAGAATGAGAGACAGGAATACCAAACAGTATTACTCTGCACTTCAAAGCCACAGGATCCTCCGACTAGGGGGAGGCCTAAATATGCCATAGGACATCTTTATATTAATAAACTAAGTCCATGGTAGAGTGGACAGCAAAGAAAATCATTGTAAAACCACTGAATAAAGCTCTATGTATAAGGATTTTTTAACTTGAATTTATCCAAAAGATTCTCCAGCAAAGGGCAGAGAAAAATATTTAAAATAGGTGAGCACAAGAAAATGGTAAGCGATCAGCACAATGCTGGAGCACAGAGTCAGTGGGCCACACACTACAGGGAGAGCACAACTCAGTCAGGACAACTGTGGAAATATTTTTATGTGTTGTAAGCATTCACAGCTGCGAAGCACCACATCCTCTCCTTGCGCAGATGACTTTAGTCATGCTCAATTGTAAGAGAGGAGCACAGTCAAATCGCTGACACCGCTCTTATGACCCAATGGTTTGTTGAAAAAGCAAAGCAGTTGTTGTTTTTTTTCCCCCTTTTTAATGCAGCTGATTGTGTCATGTGTTTTTCTGAAAGTCTTTTCTAATTAAAATAAGGCATGAAAACACTAGATTGAGTTGAGAGAAGAACTCCGTATGCTATAAAAGCTGGGAGGAAACGTTGAGGGTTTGAGGAAATATATTACTGAATGCAGTGCATTTACTGAACAGTTTACAACATGTGCAAAGTCAGTAGATCATGGCAATGCTCATCAACTGTTCTCAGTAATTCTGCTCAAAGCTAAACACTGAAGGAAGCTGGACAAAATGTTAGCTAGCTTTATGCTTGCAAAGCTGCACGTCTCTCTCATGAGGTCACATACACAACTTGGGAGGGCACAGGGCCAGAGGGAGGTCTCCTCAAATCCCATAAGCTCATGTTCCTTGGTAGTGAAGGAAGGTAGTGAAGGATTTTATATTCCATCAATAAGACAAAAGGAGACAGGAGCAGCCAAGAATAGGTTCTGACTTGAAAATGTCATGTTTTCAAAGTGCTGACACAAGAAAAGACAGTTTATTGTGAAAATAACATCCTTCAGGAGTGAAGAAAACCACTGAGAAAAAAAGTCACTTTTTTAATCTTAGATACTATAAACACTGTGATTCATTTCTTTGTACTCCAGATAACTAGCATTTTATGGCATTAAACTGCTTCCTGAACTCATGAATTATCTTCAAGTCCTTCCAAATTTCTGAAATAAGCTAAAAGCCAAGGATTTCTGATTATTTAGTATCAAAGGAGTTTTGACATTTATCCTACTTCCTTAAACAATACACATTCAGTAATTTATGAACTACTTTTTTTTTTAAGAGTAGGAAGAATTTATTGAGAAAGATTCCACCTAAGACAGGCAAAGATGGGGCCCAGAAAATGGGTTGCTCTGAACTATTTTCTTGTAGCAGAAATGCAGCATATTCCCTTCCAAAGATTAGTATAGGCAAACAGCTAATATTTAATACTACTTGTCTTATAAAATAAGGTATTTTCACATTTTATATGGCAACTAAATAACTCCATGGTCACTAAATAGGATTTTGTGAAACCATATTTGTGAACAAGAAAGTTGGTGAGGAAAAAAAAAACAGTAAATGACTAAATTTTTCTATAGGCATATGTATTTTAGGAAGATGATTAGAGACATGTTTCCAAAATATGCATAATGTCTTTGGGGAGATACTTTGGCCACTCTTTTATTTCCTGCTGTGCAATTTTTCTGGACCCCCCCCACATAAGTATTGCATACAGCATTTTCCTAAAAAAAGGAAGAAAAGAGAGGGAGGCACTATTTCTGAGAATGGAATAATAACTTATGAAATTTTTTCTGTTGCATTTAAAACTAGTACATAAATTCCCTAAAGGTATATTGTGGTATTTAATTTTTTTAAACATTAAGAGCAGAGAAGAGAGACAGCATTGTATCTCCCAACCTCAGTGCTACTTGCTGGTTAAATTACCACAAGAACCTCCCATGGCCCAAAATGAAATTGTTCCAACTTATCTGCTATGAATTTCCCAAGAAGTTCTATGCAGGAGGCACAGTTCCCATGCTATTCATAATGTTCCAGGCACAAGACTAAATAGAAAAGGTTAACAGCAATGAAAGTTTATATGTGCAGAAGTGAATCCACCTTTCTGGTCATCACTGTAGCTTGTTTCTATGTAATGAACATCTGAACAGACAGGCAGACAGCCCACAAGATCCTAAACACTTCTGAAAAGGATATATGATATTCATACTTCACTAGGAAATGGTACCGTGAGGCTAATTCTGTCACTGTTTTTGAGAATTTTAGCTCAGATAAATTATTCACTCCTCTTATAGATCAGGATAAATTCATGTGTGTGACCAAAAAAAGCAAAAATACACTGAATGTTTATATTTTTCTTAATTATTTCAGTAAAAGACACATTGCCATTAATTGTCCCTCAAAGTACTCCCTTTTTCTTTGAACACATTTAACTCATTGTTCTTGCGTTCTCTGAAAAAGTTCTGAAAGTCCTCTTTCTAGTTATGCTATCCTGGCTGCCTCAATGTCCTGAATGATTTAAAACATTGACTTTTCATGATTGTTTTGACTTTAGGGAAGAACAGAAGTTGCACAATGCCATATCCAGTGAATAATGTAGATAAGGACATACCATATGCTTTCACTTGACAAAAACTGCCATTAAAAATTGAGGCAACCACTGTACTGTAGCTAAAGACACACAAGAGAGACTTCCAGACCTACTTCAGAAAGTGGCAAAATGGGCTGAGGACGTAGCTCAGTGGCACAGTGCCTGCCCAGCAAGCACCAGGCCCTGAGTTCAATTCCCAGTACCAAAAAAAAAAAAAGTAGCAAAAATGATGGGGTGAGTATGTTCAACACAAGCAGCCTTTTTTGTTTGTTTTGTTTTGTTTTGTGGGGAATTTATGGCAATCTATCTTTCACTGTAATAGATTTTTTTGTTTTGTTTTGTTTTTTGGGGTGCTGGCAATTAAACTCAGGGTCTTGCACTTGCCACGCAGGCACTGTGCTACTGAGCTATATCCCCAGTTCTGTAACACATTTTTTACATTTAAATATTCACTGCATTTTTTAAAAGATCGCACCTTTATATGGCATTCTTTTACTATCCCAACAGTGCCTGTTTACTTTGAAAGAGTAAAAAAAAAAGTTGTATTCATCAACATTTGCCCCAGTATAACTGACACACTGAAAAGGTGCTTGTGTTGGTCACTTTTCTCTTGTCACCAAGACAAAATTCTCGATGCCTAACATTAAGGAAGGGAAGGTTTATTTAGCTCAGTTTGTGGACGTTTCAGTCTATAATCTGCTGGTTCTAAGGCAGGGTGGTTCATGGTGGCAGAAGATAGCAAAAGCAGCAAAAGCAAAAGGGGCAAAAGGGAAGAACAAGCCTCTTTCCTTCCCTTACATTGTACACAGGCTACCCACCCCAGGGTGGGTATAGCACTTACATCCATAATCCCAGCATTGGACCATGAATCAGTCACAAACTGTCAAAGCCCATCCCCATGGCTGCATGAGCTTTGGGGGGACATCTGGAGTGTGTGTAACATCAAGCCTTTAGAATTACTCTGCACTTCCTGTCTATTAGTAAATAACACAGTAGTGCTCTTAAGAGGAGATGGTCTGAAGAGGCAGTGCAAATTCAAACAAAGCACCAAACAACAAAAGTTGAGCACATGCACAGACTGTTAGATAAAACAGTTCTGTTAAAAAAAAAACTTATGCACATCTGATCACTATTCCAGAAAAACAGTATTCAGAACAACAGTATTTCTTCAGTTTCGGGCAATGCTCCAAACTAATGCTGAAAAGTTATTTAAGTAAAGACTGACCATAACTGAGGATCTCAAGATTTCATACCCTTGCCAGAAGCAAAAGAAAGATACAATAAGCACAGTCAGCAGGAAAATACAGAGATCATGAAGGAGAGCACCAAATAGAAAGGCAACTGTCACTGGCAAGAGGGAGTTATTTCCTTTATGTGATTTCTATTCACCTTTGGGGCAGTCTAAGTGATCCGGCCCGCAATCCTGGACAACGTGCCCTTGCTCAGGAGTCAGGCAACTGGCCTCCTGTGGAAGAAAATTTAACTTCACAACTGCCTCAGAACACCAGTGGGATTCCTGGCTAACGCATTCTGTATTCCAAGTTCAAACAGTAACAGAGTTTACTACATTTCAAGCCAGGATCATAAAACTTAAATTGAGAAACCAGTCAGGTTGGATGTGTGGGTAATGTCCTTTGTGTTTGTTGAAGTCTGCCTAGCAACTACCGGCAATTTTCAAAAGCACGTTCATCCTGGAAAAACAAGTATCAGCCAAAAGTGCCAATATGGTTCTAATTGCGTACCTTTTTCCTCTTTAAAACATATCATCAGGTTTCCTACTGTGACCTAAAATACAACAGGTAGTGCAAAATGCATGGGGCTGGGAGTGGGGTAAATGTGTAGAGGGAGTTGTCCTTGATTCATTGTTTATAAGAACTAAACTTTCAGAATATGAATATTTATTGTTATTAAAAATTGACATTTAAAAGTAACCTTGCTTCTTGCTTTAAAAATATATGGGCATACCAATGATACTTTTGAGCATATACTAAACTATTGAAAATAAGCGATAACCTGTACATTATTTTTAGCTTACACTTTTAATCAAAAGGCCATAAAAGAAATATCATATTTCAAATAACTTTACATGGAAGGTCATTTCTTATTCTAAGATTGCCCTTCCTGACAACATTAGCCAAATTAAATTCAATTATATTTTCAAAGCTTAGGAATATTTAAAAGTCAAAGCAAGACAATCCTTTTCTTATCTAGTTTTTCCAATTACTCTCATGTGGCAGTGGATGTACAACTGCATGGGATTTTAAAGGGAGCCAGCTGTGGAATGGCATGAAGCATGTACACAACACACACGGTGCTAACAAAAACCAGAGGCTTCCCACGCCTGGGGTGGGTGGGGATTATTTCTGTGCTGCACACTGCACAGACCAGTATGAGAAAAAACTGGACCGCTTTGGGGATTTAGCTCAACCTAGCTCAAAAGAGCTATGCTATCTTCCTTACACAACAACTTCTTGGTCTCAAGTGGCAGAGTCAGTGCCAGGCACACAGGCAGTAGTAACCATGGAATCTTGGCTGGGTCAGTGAAATTCTTCCAGCGAGTTTTCTTTGTCTAAAATAAGAATAAAGCTACATGACCTCTGCAAGACTTAAGAGCTCTCTTGGTCTGGCATGGTGGCACATGCCTGTAATCCCAGTACTCAGGAGGCTGAGGCAGGAAAAACCAGTCAGTTTTCTCCATGAATTTGAGGCCAGCCTGGGATACACAGTGAGTTCAAGGCCAGCCTGAGCTGTACAGTTGAGACTCTGTCTAAAAAACAAACAAAAAAAACAATTAAGAGCTCTGTTATGCCACAAATACCTCAGTATGATGCCTGACACATTATAAGTACTTGGGCAAGAGTAGCTATGTGTTACAAGTAGGATGTTGCCAGAATTATTAATAATAAAATTAATAAGGCAGGATAATCACCTCATCAAACTTAGCTTCTCTATTCTCAGCTGGGAGAAATACAGAGTTTGCCCAAAAAATGTATACATCAGGAAAAAAATTATATAAATATTTTAATACTAAATTTATTGAAAGAATATAAGATTAACTAATACAAGTTACCTTTGATCTCTAAAATTACAAGAGGTGCTCAAAGCGGTGGTCATTAGCTTCCAGACAGTTATCAGTACAGTGAACTGCTGAAGTGTGTGTACATTTTTTTGCTTGACTCTGCATCTCCACAGAGACTGTTTGATAACTGTACAAAAGCTCACCCTAGATATTACTGATTTCTAAATTTTGTATAATTGTTTTATGTCATAATATCTTATAATAAGAAAAAATTATGCCATTTTCTGTAACGAGACATAACAAAAACATAGTTCAGTAGATGGACATAGTCCACACTAAGATACACTCTGCAGTGTCTCCTTTAGAAAACTAACATAAGCTTTTCCAAGGTTCTTATGGCAATAATCCTTGTGATCTTCCAGAGCCACTAATGCATTCTTAAAGGGATTCCTTCAGCTCTGCCCATGGAAGAAGTTCAGAATCTGATGTGTTATTGTGTCTCACCTCAAATTACTTTCCAACTCTTTCTTTTCCATCATATCAAGTTCTTGTTGTGTTTTGCAGTCTGTTATTTCTCAATGAAAACTGTTAAACCATTTCAAATACTTTTTTGGAACAAGAAATAAAATATGATAAAACTTGACCACTCTGCAAGATTCACTCTGAACATACAGAAATTTTGTGGTTCAACCTGGCCCAGCCAATCTCAGGTTTGAAGGTTACTGAAAGAGTTCTCTGATGGACAGGTGGTGACAGACAGCTAAGGAGGAGACTGGTCCAGGAAATGCCTGGGAAGCTTGACAAAATTACATATTAAGAAAGAAGACAGCAAAGCGCTGTGTAATCAGAGGAGGGCACTTCAAATCACTGCACACAGCTGAACGCTCTTGGAGGTACAAGGTTGTCACACATGTAAAAATGTTAGTCCTCCTCAAAGGCTCATGTCCCAATCCGAAAATGGCACCGTCACAAAGCCTTCAGAACTCACCAACCATGGCATTTCATTTCCCTAGTTGTATATTAAGAGGTTCAATGATTAGTTCAAAAGGCAAAAAAACACAAATTTCATTCACTGTTGTGTGAGAGAAGAGACACCTAGTTTATAAGTCTATTAGTAAATAACACCTTGTAGCATTAAATACAGAGTAATAGCTAGGCATGGTGGCACACACCTGTAATCCCAGCACTCGGAGGCTGAGGCAGGAAGATCACTGCAAGTCTGAGGCCAGCCTGAGCTACATAGTGAGTTCAAGACTAGGCTAAACTACATGGCAAGACCTTGTCTCAAAATAATAATAATAATAACAACAACAACAATAATAATAAAATAGAATGATCCATATTTTTAGAAGTTTATACACTTTCAATGATTTGCATAGGTGGAATAATGGACTATACTGTGAGCCACACTTTCTTATGAGGCCACTGGCTACCCACAGCCTGATAAGCCGTTCGTAGGGCACAAAAATGATGACTGCACAGCCAGACATGAGGACAAGTTTTTGTGAATGTTCTTGAGTCACCAGGAAGTCATTACAGAAAAAGTTCCACAACATTCCACAGATAATTATAGCCTAGAACTCATCTCTGTGACCTTCTCATCCAGACCACAGGTGCCTTCTATAACACACAGGGACTGAACAAACATTTCAGGGAAGCTAGTCTAAGGTTTATACCTGGCAGGTCTTGCCCAGTAGCATCTTCTACAATTTGGAGATAAGAAGCCACTGCTGTTTATTTTCATTCACCCCTAAAATACAGAGCCCACTTCACCACTCACAAAACTCAGAGACCTCCCCATATTGCTTCTCTGCATTCAGTTACTGAGTGACAACTCTAGAGTAACTATGTGCCCACTTATATGTGTCCAGCTGACCCCTAAGAGGCCACTGACACAATGGTTATCTTGGTGTTACTGTAGATTTGAAAGAACACTATCACAACTTCAAAATTTGTCTTTCCAGCTAAATATTTTATATCTATGAATCAATTTTGATTTTTCCTTTATAAGCATATGTCCATCAATGGCAGAATATCAAAGCGGATGGGCTACTAGTTCATAGCAAGAACCCGGTCAAGTAGCACAATGGATGAAGTTACTTAATGCCCCAGGCTGTTTACTGAAAAATGGTTAAAACAGTGAATATTTTATAATTTGTATTTTACTACAATAAAAAAAAGAATCCCTTGAGTTTTCTCTACATAAGCTCATTATTAACCACATGGCCAACTCATCCTTCTTTAGGAAGCACTAAAGCTATTGCTTTCCAAAAATGCAAGTGATGAACTCTGCTGTATTGTTAGAATGGAAAACTACAAATTATTCTTTTCATTAATGATTGATGAGTTCTGGAACAGTCCAAAGCATGCAAATACCACCCCGGGTTCTCTGTTCAGCTATGGTCGCTGCTTGAAGCCTACTTGGCAACAGTGAAAATAAGAAAGGGGAGGAGAGGGAACAACAGGAGAAGCGGGGAGAGAGGACTGGGGAGGGGAACAGGAGATCAATGTAAGGGATACCAAACCATCCCCTACGCCCAGAAAGACCAACATCTGCTCCAGAATATGCAACACGCCCTAGAAAAAAATTCCAATGAGAAATAAGGGCATGAAAGCAAAACCACAACCCAAGTGTTACCTGAATTTAAAAGGCAAACAAAACTCCCAGTCTCTTCAACGCTGAATAGACGAACAGTAGCCATCACATGGTAGAGGCTCCCCCAGTCATCTCCTGGGGACTGGAGTGTTCAGACTGAATTAATGTACCCCCATTGCTTGTTCAATTAAAAATATTATCTACCTACTGTCTTGATATCACAGATAAGGGACTAACACATCAAATGAAATGTTTCATTATTCCTACAGAGGCTTAGCTTTCAGGACTGATTATTGTTTTGGAACTGTAAAGAAATTCCAATAAAGACAATTGAAAGAAAATATGATTACTATAATATCTTTAGTGGACAAGACTTCTAAGTGGGAAGGCAAAAAAGACTGCTTTTAAAAAATTAAAATAAACACTTTAAGCTTTTTATTCATTCAAAACAAATGATTTAAGATTTAGCTATTGCCAAAAATACTTTGTTTAAAAAAACTGAAGACATGTGAGATATCCACCCATTTAATATGCATCCACCCATTTAATAAGCCATCCTCATTTGTTTTTTTCATAGATGTACTATACGCCATAATTATTTTGTTGCTATCTTATAGGAAGATTTTGTCTATACCCTTTGGTCAAATTTATTTATTACATAATGTCAGAATCCATGATGGAATGGTTCACCCTGTAATGTAAGGTACACACAGTACCTGGTACACACTAGTGGGCTCACAAAAGTTTTTTAATGAGTTAATTTATGATTTCATTTGTTTTTTTAACAAATATGTATTCTGTTGCTTCAACCTTTTTATATTCATGGCTACAATAACCATTTTAAGATTTAACAACTACAAATTGTATATGTAAGTATCTTCAGTGGTATTTAAGAGTTTACAAAGAGGAAGGAAAGGTAGGTTAAAATTTGTTTAGAGTGCAACTTGACTTTCAACACTTCAAATTTTTATCAAAAAGAGCTTTCTTTCTTTTGTTTTTGGTATTTTGAGACAGTCTCACTATGTGTAGCGTAGGTTGGCTTTGACCTAGGTTCATAATCAAGGTCAGTGGTGGCAAACCTACGGCACATATGCCGCAGCAGACTGTTACACCACTGAAAGCTCTAAAAGGTTCACTATCACTGGCCTAGGCTGGCCACAAGCTTATGAACTTCCTGCCTGAACTTTCCAAGTGCTAGGATTACAGCCATTTGCCACCACGGCCAGCCCTCTTTCTTTAATATGAATGATTAGTTAAATACTTCATAATTGCACCTTTATAGGTAAATATTTTAGTGTAAGTATTCTACAATCAATACCTTTTTTTAGTATCCAAACACTAAATAAATCCTTTCACTATCTACAAGGAATGTTATCACTGAACATATGTAGGCATAGGATATAAAGCCAGAAAAAATTACTGTGTAGTTTCCTTTTCCAACACAATCTAAGATAATTATGCCACTTACCTTACTGAATATTGCTTTCATCAGAAAAGGGAATACAAAATAATGTTCCTTTATGCTTGATAAAAGGAAAAAAATCAACAAGAGGCTCTGGGGAAATGTTGCACCAAAGCCTATTTCTTGGTATCACGTGGAATGCAAGATGAACCCAGGTCCACTTTAATGGCAGTTTGATCACTGAAGATCTTCCTGTTGCTCTATTGAGCTAGTTAGGAAAACAAAAGCCTTAGCAAATGTAAAAGTGCTACATAAATTGCACATGAAGCACATATACCTTATGATCTGCACCTTGGACCCGATTTTGATTTATTGGAAATACCTAATGTATGGAAATGTATCTTACTTTTATATCTAAAATTAATAGAATTTCATCTCATTTAGGCAAAAAGAGTAGGTTATGGTCTACTGTACCATGATGACTATAATTAATAACAATGTATTGCATAACTGAAAGTTGCTGAGAGATTTGCAGTGTCTCTCACAAAAAAATAAGCATATGAAAAAATACATATGTTAATTAGCTTGATTTAGCCATTCAATCATGTTCAGATATATTAAAATATTATGCTGTATACCATAAATCTATACAATTTTTGTTTGTCAACTGGAAGGAGAGAGGGAAGAGGAGAGTAAAAACAGGATTTCAGACCAATAGAGACCCCATGGTTCTACCCCTCCCTTGATGATGGCCAGCAACCAGAGGCTGATAAAGTTACTAGCACAGGATTACACTGCTTCCTTTCTCCCCATTCTATGTACTTTTCACAAGAAGCTGTGCTTCTGTTGGTACTGGAAGCCTCTGGACCTCTCTCATTTCCCCAGGCCACAAAACCCAGAGGCAGCCGATGTGATACACAGGCTCCTTAGAATAAGGGCACTTTCAAGCCTGCGAACTCTGGGTGACACCCATGTTGCTGTGTATCTGCAATGAGACACTGGTCTACATCTCAGAGGCACTCAGACCAAAAAGAGAGGAGAGGAGTTGGAGGAAGAAGTCTGACACGGGAAGACAGCAAGGAAAGGAAAAGTCAAATAAACGAGGCTTTCTTCCTGTAACTATTGCTTGCATTTGTCAAATTTGGATCCACATTTCAAAAGGAATACACATACCCCAGGATTTCCCATCTGACAATTTTTAGCCATTTTTTAAATGAGTTTGTTTAACTCCATAATTACTTACCATAAGGCACATTTGTTTTTGTGTAACAGTAAAGAGATGAATACAAAAAATTCTGGCTCATCAGTAACTCTACATCAGCACCTCACTATTTCTGGAATGCAAGTTACTTCCCAGTAAGACATTATTTCCAGCCTTGCTGTCTCTCCTGAGAGTTCCTCTAAACATCTTTACCTTGACTTCAAGGTCAACTATTTAAAGTCATGTTCACTTTTTTCCACCAAAATAGCAATTCTGCTAGATCTTACTAAATGTATCTGTCATTTTCATATTAGTGACCTTGAAGTCATCCTTAGATCTTTTGTTATTCTTCTTCATTCTCCCATCCTATCAAGGTACTTTCTATCTGCTGGTCCTGCCTGTTTGTCTTCCTGTTCACATACCTCCACAATTCCCAGGTCTTCTTCACTGTACTGGTCCTCTTCAAGTGGTTTCCCAGCACTGCTACAGCCCTTATCCAGGACCCTCTGATCTACCAGACCTGTTACGATTTGTCAATTACACCACTGGTACCTACATTGACCACCAACTAAGAACCTCCACTCACAGTCACACACCATCTCACTTCCTCACAGAGATCCAACACAGCACTCCCTCTATTCAATACTCAAGAAAAGATTTCACAACTATAGTCATGTACAGCTCCCACTACCCACACTGGTGAGCAAATGGACTGTGAAATGGGAGTTCCCTTCAAAAGATTTTCTCACCTCAGAGTAAAGGGTTGCACAACCACAGGCTGAAAGCAAAGCATATGTGCGGAAGGAAGATAACACATCCATCAAAACCAAGATGGCAAATTCTTGTGGCTGAGACACAAAGTGTTCCCTGAGCCACAGAGATAACTGGCAGCCCCAAAACAAGAAGTGGCTTGGATTTTTATATTATCCCATTTTGCCAACCAAAATGGAAATGCATTTGCATCCAATGTGAAAATTGCCCAT
>RJWT010035238.1:0-13503 GCA_004365215.1 Cuniculus paca
CTCTCTAGAATGTCCTTTAGTATTCTTTGTAGGGTTGGTTTGGTGGTCATGAATTCCTTGAGTTGTTCTTTGTCATGGAAGTATCTTGTTTTTCCATTAATTTTGAAAGAAAGTTTTGCAGGGTACATCAGTCTGCATTGGAAATTGTTTTCTTTCAGGACTTGCATTACTTCACTCCAGCATCTTCTTGACCTGATGGTTTGCGTTGAGAAGTCTGCCTTGATTCTGATGGGTTTTCCTTTACAGGTGATCTGTTTCTTTTCCCTAACAGTTTTTAATATTCTGTTCTTGAGTTGAATTTCTAGGATCTTGATTATTACATGTCTGGGTGTAGATTTGTTTTGGTTATGGCTAGCTGGAGTTCTATATGCCTCACTTATTTGAATGTCACTTTCTTTTTCCATGCTTGGGAAGTTCTTAGAAATTATTTCTATAAATAGGGTCCTGATGTCATTTGTCTTAACCCCTGCTTTTTCACTCACATTTTTAATTCTTAAGTTATGTTTCTTTGAGTTGTCTTCCAGCCATTGAATTGTTACTTCCTGAGTCCTTGTTATTTTTAAGAGATCTTTCCTTTCACAATCACAAGCTGTAAACCTGTCTTCAAGGTTTGAAAGTCTATCTTCAGTTTCTTTCAAGTGGTTTTGCTAGCTTTCCATGGAGTTTTTAATTTCCTGGATATCTCTTTGAATCTGTTTCATGCATTCTAAATCTCTCTTATATTGTTCATTCATGGTCTCTCTCATTTTCCTATGTTCCTCTATTTTTTTATCTGTGTCTTCTTTAGAGATGCTTAGTAATTCTTTTATTATGTTTTTCATTTCTTCTTTTACCTGGGATAGAATTTCTGTTCTAATTTCTCTTATAGCTTCATAAAGTTGTTTCTTTACCTCAGTTGACATTACTTCAGACCTTTCAGATGTGCAACTCCTGATCTCCTCTTTGCTTACCTCCCCTGAAGGGTGAGGCTCGCTGCTTGGGTTGGATGCCAGAGTTTGCTTTTTGCTTCTTCATCTTGGCATATTTCTGATTTCTTGCATATATGTGGGTAGTGTGATCCCAGGCACTTCCAGCATTGGCTACAATTTCTCTGAAGTGAGACTGTTTAGTTTTTCTGGACAGTGCTGATATCTGATGCAGGTATCTGATGGTAGGCACCCATGCCTCTGCAATGAGCTAGGTTCCAGCCCACAAGGACCCCCAGCGTTTGCACAGGATCAAAACTGGCCAGGGCCTGCGGATCTAAGCTGGTTAGGAACCTACACGATGTTGTCTGGAACCAAAAGTATATTATTTTTAAGTCCTCAATTTTACTCCATAAGTCCTCCCCTCCTTCTTCCCTTGAGTTACATGTTAGATCTTCTGATTGTTTACTCCAGGTCTCAGCTTTGCATTCATTTCTCTCTGTTTTTACTCTGTTGAGATAGATGTCTTTCCATCAGCTCTCCCAGGTCACAAATTAACTTTTAATAAGCAACCATCTTCTCTTCTTTTTATTACTTGAGGTCAGCAATTTTTAAATGGTTTAATTCTAAACAGCATGGTTTCTTTCTTACCCCGTCTTTTGGTGGGCTTTATTGCCTTCTTAAAACCTTTGAAAACTTCATCTACCTGAGAGGTGGTCATTTTATCATAGATGCTCATTTAAGAATCCCTCTCGGTAAGTGTCTTCTAGTGAGAATTATTTCTGTTTCTGCTTTGATGCTATACTCCTACAATAACCACCCAGGTCATGTTGTCCAAATCTTTCACCTGGGCAAACCACAAAATAGAGGCTCAATTTATATTCTCCAAGACAAATAAACACTACTGTATTACCTAATCATATTAAAGATACCTCTGTTGGTCCATTTTAGCTTTTTTTTTTTAAAAGCATGTTTCACAGTACTTTTAATATTTAAAGGTAATTTTTTATTTCAATGAGAGTTTTGGGATTCAGGAATTCTAAAGGGATATATAAATGTTGATAATCAGCAAAATGAGTTAAGCTTAACATCTAGATATGATTCAGGGGAAGGAACCAAGTATAGTTGAGTCACTGTGCTTAATACACATGAAGAATTAATGTCATTAGTTAAGGATATTGCCCAAACTGACCCCTTAACTTCTAAATGAGGAAAAAAATTTAAAGCAACATAATGATGAAAGAGAGACAGAGAAACAGAGAGAGAGATTGTGGGGCTCATCTTTGTTCAAAAGATAATTTATTATTTATGTGAGTCAGAAAAATGTGTAGCCTTTTGTAGTGTGGAATGATCAAACTGACCAAAGCAAGTTATAATTTCCTCTGCAGCAGGGACTGCTGCATTGAAATAGTTTTCATTTTTTTCTTTGAGTTCTAACTCACCATTGGTTATTAGAGGCTACTTTAGAAAGAAAATAAAATACTCTTCCAAAAACACACTGTAAAGATAAATGCTGAAAAACGCTTTATCTCCCAGTATGCTAAGAAACCAATTATATTAAATAATACTGCCTGAAGGGACTTTTCAGAGCCTTTAGAAAAAAATCAATGCAATAACCTTGGACCTTGAAGGTCAATATTTAGTTAGGAAATACAATTTTCAAAAACAAAGTGTTATTGAATATTATTTTTCAAAATCATAATAAACAACACTGTATAACAATATTCATGTGATCCTTTGGTGAACAGTAGTTGAAAAATGGGGCAGGATAAGTAATAAAGTATATATACCAAATATTTATTGAATTAATATTCAAATAAAACATAAAGCTCTTATCAGATCAATCCAAAGGGACTTACTTAACTGACTCCAAACTTTAATATAACTATCAGTCAGAAGGATTGGATATTCACTGTCTCCATTTCTCACACACTGCAAAAGCTACACATTTCTCTGATTCACATAAATAATAAATTATCTTTTGTACAAAGATGAGCCCTTATTGTTGAATCCCTCAGTCAAAAATGGAAAACTGTGTCCTCAGGACAAAAAGGAATATACTTCAGGAGATGCAGGACTTAAAACAAAATTAATGTTGTGCAATAACAAAATACTGAAATATGTGTCAGGAAAGTTATATCTAAATAAACTTAACATTAGTAGGACCCTATCCAAAGAATATATATTATAATAATAATGAGCAATTTGAACAAAACTGACCACAAACAGCATTTTTTTTAAAGGACAGAAAATCTTGGTGCAGTCATTACAATGAACTTAATGGTAAAAGCTTTAAATTCTATGTCACATTATGATAATGACATTGCTGTGAGGATTTGAGCCACAGGCTGTGTTTAGTGGGCCCTAGGTATATTCCATTCAAACATTCTCAATATTAATGTCCTGAATCTGTCCTGACAAGCCCAGGAAAACCACAAACATAAATTACATTTAATAGCAGAGTTTCCTATAAATATATTCAATGAATATGAGCTATTTTTAAATTTTTCATTATGCTAAGAACAACACAAAATTTCTGATGAGACTAAGGTTACTGTTGCCTCTTTAAGGAGCTTCTTCACTGATGCGAACACATGGATACTCCTCCACTGGTTATTCCTTTTGTACTCTCAAATAGGAGATGGGGAGACCAAGTCAAAGTTCACACAAATGGGTCCCCTTTCCAAGAATCAAAATTTTCAAAAGCAATCAGGAATGACAGCCCATCTCCTTTTACAGCATTAATGTCCCAAGAACTTGAAGATTTAAAATGAGACACAAGCATCTACACCCTCATACAACTTACTTAGGCATTGAGGCAAGAGTCTGTCTCTCTAATTCTTGATAGTTTGTGAGGCCCAGCATTGTAATAAATAAACCCAAGTGTTAGCTGGGAGGCATAAATAAAGCAACTGAGCCTCACAACCTCTTTAGTATTGGGTCATTCAATGTTTTTTTAAATAAATGATTTACCAGATGTGGTGACACATACCAAAAATCCCAGTACTGAACCCAACCTGGGAAATTTTAACTCAGTGAGATCCTGTATCAAAATAAAAAATTTGAAAGGACCAAGGATATGGCTCATTGCAAAAACCCTGGGTTCAATTTCCATTACAGCCAAAAAAAAAAAAAAAGAATAAAAGAAAGAGTTCCTCCACAGTCCTTCCAAATCCATCAGATTTCTGTGTTGGATCTTTAGTCCAAAGCCCCATCTATAACAGTATACTATTTTTCCTTAATTTGAATCTTCTATACAAATTTTTTATAATCTTTCTGAGTGAGAATGGTCCATAAAGATATCAGTATGGATACTCTGGATCCTTTTTGCTGTATTTATGGCATAAAGGCATAGTCACTTGCATACCATTTTGACCTGACTCTGCTACAAAAAGTAAAACCTACAATATCAATATTTGAGCAAATAAAAATCTTCTAAGAGTTGTGGATTGAATGTACTACAGTCTTACCAATGAAGCTAGCATACATGTATTAGGTAGCTTCTACCTAAATAGGGAATCAATCTCTCTCTGCAGAGTATAGGATGGCATTGTTTTGGCTGTGGCTATGAGACTAAAAATCATGCTACAGTCCAAACCAGGAACAAGAAAGGCTCAGAGGGTTTACTTTAGCATCAATATAAGAAATCACTCCTGAAAAGTTCTGGAAATCCAGGGACTTAACCAACCTAAAGTGACTTTCAAGCACCTTTTGAGTTATAACTTGGAGAGAGATTTCACATATTCTAAGTCATTTAAACTTCTTTAGGCAGCCTCAAAACTTGTTTCATGGATGACATAAACTCTGAGACCTTCTGTATTAGTTCTTGCTTCTGATTGCATCACATTAACTACTCTTCCATATGATACCCTACCCTACTAACTACCTTCACTACCTCTACAGACAACAAACACTTCATATCTATGTCTACAAAATTTGCCCTCTTCAAGATTAGTGAAGTCGCTGTAATTTGGCATTGCAACAAAATCTACATTTCTCTAAATACTATATAGTGATCTTCTAGGCAATAGTTGGACTGCTAAATAACGGTCACATTACAGTAATACCTCAGAAATGTTCCAAAAATTTACTTCTGCTCATGAATTTCATATTTGGTGACAAACAGGACCATGGCCATCTGACCAACATGAACACAAAAGCATTCATCTTTTTCATAATCATGAGGCAAATTAAGTTTGTGAACCAAGGTGTCACTGTAGTCAGCAATCTGTTCTAGACAATCATATAATTGTCAATCCCTTTCTAGCACAACCTTCTCCACGAATTATCTTTCCTCTTAAACACAAGGTCTCTCCCTTTGTAGTTTAGGCTGGTTTTGAACTCACTAAGTAACCCAAGTTGGCCTCAACCTACAGTGATCCTCCTCTCTCAGCTGACTGAGTGCTGGGACTACAAGCATGTGCCATCATACCTGGCTTTTCCACTACTTGTCTTAAATCAGATTACATTCTAAAATCTCCATTACTCAAGGTCCATTGTTCCTACTGTTACCAGAGAGTTTCCTTCTAAAAATGGCTTGCCACACAAACACTATCAGGTTTGTGGTGCTTGCATTTCCTTCTGGAATTGGAGTCCAGATTCTTCTCATCTTGAACAAAGAATTGAATGAAACAAGCAAAGATGAAGTGAAAAAGTTTATTTGAAAAAGTGAAAGTGGCAGCCCTACCGTTGTGCACCCCCCATACACCAGTGGGTGCCCTCTACATCTCAAGGAAACCCATTAGAACTTCCACACATGGGTCCTGAAAGGCAGTTTTGGGATCCCTCAGATTAACATCAGGTCTAGGCCATCCTAGTGAAAACCTGTTCAAGTTCTCATAAGAAGTCCAAGTTTCAAGCTTTGGGAACTGTTCTGTGTATGTGTTCCAGGATTTTGAAGTTAACAGGTCACACCTATTTCCCCAGCCATTAATTCCATGCTCTAGTCCCTGTCTCATTATGACTCCATCATACAAGTTGCTGTTGGGAAATCACCATGGACTCCATCAAGTAGATTTTCTATAAAAGCAAACTCCAACTTGTCCTAGAGTCTATAATTACAGGATTGGTATACCCTTTCCTCTTAATGGCTATGTGCTGTGGTCTCTCAGGACCAGTTTTCTTTATTTGTTTATTTGTTTGTTTTGGCCAATTTAATATTTATCCTGCTCCTAAAAACTCAAATGACCTGTTTCTTCTATTTTCTTGTTTTCTAAAATGATCCTGAATAGAATTCACAGCACTCCTGACTGAAGATTCTAGAGCGGTCAGATCAATGTCCTCCAGGCTGTTTTCTTTCACATTTCACATTTCTGTTCATCAGTCTCTCACTTTAACATTCCCAAAATACCTTATTACTCTTTATTACTCAGCTTGAAAGTTTATTGACAATCTCTATTATCACTATCTAAAGTTTAGGCTTCATTAGCCTCTCTTATCATTTTATCTCCCTCATCAATTTATGTAATAGCACATAACAACAACCTGGATTTCTTTATGCCACTCACCATATCATTCTAAGAAAGCCACCTGTCCACTGGCACATTCTCCCTTTGCCTCCAACATCATCTGTATTATGCAAGTAAAGTCCAATAGATTGATCTGATGCATGCCATTCTGTTACTGTGCTATTCAGCCTATACCAATCATAACCAATACACATCGATTCCAATATGCTTCACAATCTGTCATGCATATGCCATTTTACTAAACACACACAGTAAATGGAAGAATAAATGACATTTTTAGCATTAAGTACAGGGTAAAAACAATCATTGTACTTTGGTTCCTTGTGTTGTGATGACACAAAGTGTATTACTATTTCACACAGTGAAAAGACATATTGGGATCACTTCTAAAAGAATATAACCATGAATCAGTTCACCAGAGTTCTTGCATTGTTATCACACTTTAAATCTGTAAGAAGCCTTTTTGACTGCTTTGATGAACACTCCCTTCTGACTTCATTGCTCCAGCTCAATCATTCTAATAAAATGTTCAAATGAGCAAGAGATTTGTGAAACTCATACCTTAATATCAAAATGATTATTGTATTCAATTTTACTACCACTATCTTTTAAAGTCAATTGATCAATAATCAACTGCACAAAGTAGATAAAAGCCTATATACTACTGCCCACACTTACAAATATACAGGCTTTTTATACTATTTATCCAAGAAGCAATTATAGAGTATTGACTATACACCCTGTGACCCTGTTCCAGCAATGTGCTCTAGTAGGACCCTGAAACCCTATACTCATTTAATAATATCCCACCAGTGTCATCAGTCATATGTCACACTCTTTTGTTCAGCTTATTTTCAACTTAGTGGTATCTGAACAGTTCACTAGATGATACCTGAAGGGAAAATAGAAAAAAGCAAAATTTATTGACCTGTGCTCACAGCTAGGCTTATGTACTATAAAAGTAATGCTTCTAAAGAATGTGTATTTTCACGTATTATGATGTTGAAGCAATCGATTGCACATTGACATACATAGAACTAGAATACAAAGTGTTTCCTGTAGAAAAATGTGTCATAAATAGAATAATGTTTTCCTGCTTTCAAACAAGCCAGTCAAATAGCTCAGTCTGAAAGCCTGCATGTATGTCCGTGTGAGATAATCCTGCCCTCTCCCCTCCTCTCTCCTACTTCTCCAGGGAAATGAGTCACACCTGGTCGCTGCCCTTGATAGGATGTTTGATATTCTGAACTCCCATCAGCCCCGCACAGCTAGGATGATGTCAGCACAGTTGACATTGTTAGATCCCTGCTCTGCTTACACCAACTCCCTGTTGCTCAGGCATCAGCTGAATGTGGAGAGGCGACAGGCATCATCTTCTTAGCAACCAAGCCCATGTATTCAGGATCCAGAAATGACATCTGGCACTTTGCTTTGGGGATTTCCAGTGTTTCCCAGAATTTTAACCAGATTAAAATATCATTTTTCTATGTTTAAAAGAAATATCCTCTTCCCTTCAGGGTATGTGTGCTTTTACAACATTTCAGATCAAAGCCTTTATTACTAAAGTACTTTTTTATAGAAGTCCTCAACTCATAATTTTTCAACTCTTCTGGGATATCCTTTATTGGGATTTTTAGAAATAATCTTACTTGTAGATCAAAGTAGGAAAGCTAAAATGAATCCCTTTTGTAATCCATCAGTAGACAAAACTCATATGCATAATATAAGCATTCAAATAATATGGAAAATAAAGATAATTCTGCTAATAATAATAATCTTTAAGAGGGCTTCAGATAATGTGGCAGTATTTCTAGGTCCATTTACCAACACCCAGTAAATAGATACAAATGACACAATGACCTCAAGCAATTGCAACCCATGTAGGCATTCAGTCATATTGATTACCTAAGGAAAAGGGAGAGAGAAAGACTTTAGGAAAGAAGCCTAAAACATCTTTTGAAAATATTACCCTAAAAGTATTGATAATATCATCCCATAGCTATCAAAAATCCAGCAGTGGAGGTTTGTTTAACGTCCACCTTGTCTCAGTGATGTCTCCTAGTTTTTGTTGATATGTTGATACTTTATGTAAATAATTCCTGTTGTTTTATAGCTCTCTGCTCATTAACTTACTGTTCCCACAAACATTGCTGCTTTGATTACCAGGTTTTGCAGTACTAAAGTCTCCTTCTACAAGTAGTTTCTAGGTTCTTTCTTTCTTGAGCAAAGAATTAGTCAAGAAAGTACAAACAATAGAAAAGTTTTACATTTATTAAAAGTATGGAAGAGAAACATTCTCTGCTGTGTGAGAGTGGGTTACTATGAAAGTAATCCACAGCAGTGGAGAGTTCAATGGTGACTATCCTTTTTGTATCTCCCACTCCTCTAGCTGATGTCAGGACTTGGCTGTCCTATCCAAAACTGTTCAAGTATTAGTGGGAAGTCTATAAATAGAGCTTTGGGAATTATTCTGCACATGCATCCTGAGCTTTGCAATTAACAGATCAAGGCCACTTCCCCAGTCAATCTGCCACACCCCAGTCTCCTGCCTCAATTCCATGACATAGTTAACTGAAAGGTAGCTGAAGTAAGTAGATACTAAAAGATGATGTGATATGTGTTCTGATAAGAAATAAGCCAAGGAGATGAAAGCAGAGAAAACTACAGCCCAATTAACCTGGAGCTCTGACATAAGGAGAAGTCCTCAGGGATGGCTCCCTTGAGTCTTCATAGTCCTTTTTCAATTGTAATGTAAATGATAGTTTTGTCTGAAAACTTTCTCCATCAGACACAACTAAAAATTTTAATAGGTAGGTTTATTTAGTCCATATAGTTTGTTTGTATCCTGACATATTCAAGTTATCCTGAGCATCCACATGCTATTTAGAGTTTTGAACAGTGCTTCCTATCCCTTTTCATGTACTAACTCACATAGAAAATCATATTTGCAAGACACATTAGTGTAAATTGGGGAAGGTGTTTTAAGCTTCAGGCTTTAGTCCTAGGCCCTGTTTGATTCCTCAGACCACTCTTCCACATCCTCAAAGATAGGGTATCGGTATCAGGATTTATTAGTACACTTTCCTGTCACTGAGACACAACACCAAACACTCACAATTTAAAAGAATATACATTTAATTTGCTTCACCCTTTCAGGTGGATTCAGACCATAGTTCACTGGTTCCAAGGCAGAAATAACATGGTAAAAAGGCATGGTGGAGCAAAGATCCTTAGTTCATGAAAACTGGGAAGCAGAGCAAGAAAACAGCACCTGAGAGGAACAAGCCAGGGACTATATATCAACCCCAAGGCCATACCTCCATGACCCACCCAGACACACCTAGAACTGTGTTCTACTACCCATCCTTGGAGCAGATGCCAAAACCAATCAAATTGACACTCCACCCTAATTACTACACAGAACATATTTGAAACCTATTCAAGACTCATCACTTGGGAAGCTCTTCTGGTTTAGATAATTAAAAAGGAAGAGCAACTTTCTTCCACTTGGCTTTTAATAGCCCATCTTTCCTTCCCAACATTTTGCAGTATTTTTCTTCTAACTTTCAATTTTAAAAATATCACTTTGGAACACTTGTGCATTGCTGATGGGAATGCAAAATGGAACAGCTGCTGTGGTAAGCAGTATGGTAGATTCTCAAAAAATTAAACATCGAATTATCATGTGATCCAAAAATCCCACTTCTGTATCTATACTCAAAAAAACTCAAAGTAGGAACTCAAACAAGTATTTACATACCCTTATTCATATCAGCATTATTCAAAGTAAAATGTAGAAGCAACCCAAGTGTCTTTTGATGGGTGAATGTGTATATATATATATATATATATATATATATATATATATATATATAGTATTATATATAGTAATACTATATACAACATTATTACTATTATTCATCAACCTTAAAAAGAATATTTTAACACATTAGAATATAGATGAAACTTGAGGGACTTATACAAAGTGAAATAAGCCAGTAAAAAAATAATAAATACTGTATGATTATGTATATGAAATACATAGATTCATTAACTTCATAAAGATGGAATGTAGAATAGTGATTGATAAGGGCTGGAATGGGGGAATGGTGAAGTTATTGTATACTGTGCACAGTTTCATTTTGATAAAATGTAAGAGTTCAAGAGTTGGATCTGATAATGGTACCAGAACAATGTAAATGTCTCATTTGTACACTTCAAATTATTGAAATGGTGAATTTTTTGTTGTACAGATGTTAATTACAACTATATTTTCTTCTTTTTAAATCATGTCAAAACACTTCAAATGATTATAATTATTACTAAAAATTTTTGTGAAATGGTTAGATGCACTGTTGACTTGACCAGACATCTGAGAAATGCACCTTGTTTCTCATCTGGCAAAGTACAGATTTGTCAATAAATTTTCATTAGTCCTACCCCCAAGCTCACATAATTATTATTACCACGAGTACCTGTGGTCCAAATGGGTTCCTAACATTCCACATGTCATGAAATTCTCAATCATCGCAGAACAGACTTCACCTTGACTTGTTTGTCGTAAGTACAGACTCATACACTTTTCCATTCTTACTCTTGCCTTAAATTTTTAATAAAATGTGATTGATTAACATTTAAATGCTAACACAAAAACCTTGATCGACCTGCACTTCCACTAATCAATGCTTCTAAGAAATGCAAAGCTCTAGTCCTTTACAGATGGAACATAGTTTTGGACTGACAGATTCTCTTAGTGTCCCTAACATTAGATTAACACTTATAAGGTGTCAACAAAACATAACACAAAATTCAACATGACTCAAATGACCTATGCTTTTGCCCATTTTACTACCTGCCTTTTTAGAATAAAAATTACAAATTTTTTTTCTCAACCAGCTCCCATGCAGATAACTAAAAGGTTGATTATAATTATTTTCTATTTCACCAAGACCTGACCTGAGGGGTTAAGAACAGGTCCCTTAGAATAATCTATATCCACACTGAATAAGTATAAATAGCATGTAGAAGAGAAGAAGAGGCTTCGAGTTGGGGCTTTGTCTTGGGGCAAGAGAGAACTAATAGAAGAGTTTAAGCAAAAAAGAGATATGATCTGATACGTATTTGGAAACATTATTAGTTTGGAAATCAGACTGGAGGAAAACAAAGGGAGAATATAACGAGATTAATATTTTTTCAATCCCTAAACCTTGGATTAAATTTTGAATTGTAAAATTTTGGTCATGTAGAATGCGTAAAAGTTCACAGGGTCCCAAAATTAACCACCACCTATCTCAGACAATAAGCAAATTTGAAATTCTAAATGACCCCAAGTCATATTTGACTTCCTTCCAAAGCATCAGATGAACTTCTAGAGAGATTTCTTTTCAAGCTCTTTCTGGGAATCCCTTCCTATATATTTTACAGATGCCTCAAACTTAACATTCCCTAAACCCATGGTAGTTTTCTGCTCCTTTTCTCTCCTAACCACAACTGTGACTCTTATATTCCTTATTTCAGTAAATGGCATTATCACATCTCTATCAGATCTCTAAAGCTGGGAATCTTTCTCATCCAGATTTTATTTTCTTTACCATCTACCTCTCTATGCCTGCACACTACCCTCTTTAAATTTCATAAATATCTCCTAAAATTCTTCCCTTTTCTCTCACCTCATGGATCATGCCATAGTCCCTGTTATCATTTCCTTTGAATATAAAAACAGTTGCTTTGAGGTTTCATTCGGTCCAGTCTCCCTACCTCTAATACCTCCCTACATTGTTGTACCATTCAACTATTTCATATGAGAAACTGATTATGTCAGTCTTCAATTCAGAATCCTGCAATGACTAGAACAAATTAAAACCTAACTCCTTCATGTGCCCACGTGGTTCTTAATCTCTTAACTAAGTTGTCTTTCTTGCACTATCTCTTGTTGCACCCAAATTTGGCAAGCCAGCCCTAGTCATCATCTCTGATTGGCAAACTTTTTTTTAAGAGCTCTTAATCAGAGGAGCTAAAGATGGCGGAACAGTTAGCAGCAGAGTAAACAGTCTCTCTGAGAGAAACAGTTCAGATGCTGGAATACAACATCATGGAGAGGACAAGAAGGAAGGAAGTGGGTCCGCTGAACCAAGGAAGAATCTAAAATATGAATTGAAGCCCACAAAGAGAATAAAAAGAATTTAAATGAAGAAGAAGGTAGTGGCTGGCAACGCCTCAGCCTGGAGCTGGATTCACCCTGCCAGAAGACCTGCTGAGACTGGAGACACGAGGTCGCAGTTATAGTCATGATTGCAGCTGCGGTCAACCCCAGAGGTCTCTGTGGAGAGGTGCGGGAGTGAAGGAGAGTGGCAGATGCAAAGATCTGCGCTGGCTGCTGGTGAGTGCTTGGAATTCCACCCCACCCCCTCCCCACAGGAGAGAGTGGTCGGCCGGGCTCCATCTTGGAGTTGGGCAGGTTGTGCCCGCCCAGGGCCAAGACTGCTAACTACTGGCATCAGCGCCAGGTTGTGGGTGAACCCGCGGAAGTTGCTTGAACCGAAGCCAGAAAAAAAATACCAGTCATTTGGGAGCTCCAGGTTGTGGGCAGACCCGCGGAAGCTGATTGGTTGGAGATCGGCTCCCATGCCGTTTCAGACAATATCGCTAAACAGCTTAGATTCGCAAGGCCTGACCAGGTCTGCTCCCGTGCAAACCCCAGGTGGCTTGATGCCCAGTTCAGTGCAGAGACATAGGCACCCAACATCAGATATACGTAGCTAGCACTGGCTAGAAAAGACAAACAGCCTAGCTTCAGAGAAGTTGTGGCCAGGGCTGGGGTGCCTGGGACCACACTACTCCGGGGTGGAAGAAATCAAGAAGATGCCAAGACAAAGAGGGAGAAGGCAATCTCTGGCATCCAACCCAAGCAGCACAATTCCACAAAAGGAAGACATGGAGATCGAGAATTGCACACCTGAAATGTCTGAAGTGCTGTCAATTGAAGTGAAGAAACAACTTCAGGAAGCTATAAGAGAAATTAGAACAGAAATTCTATCCCAGGTAAAACAAGAAATGAAAACCATAATAAAAGAAATACTAAGCATCTCTAAAGAAGACACAGATAAAAAAATAGAGGAGCATAGGAAAAT
>RJWT010035239.1:0-13504 GCA_004365215.1 Cuniculus paca
AGAGCCAACTTTGCAGTCCTGGCCATCACTCCTCTGGAGAATGTTCCTGAGGAGGGAGGAGCAGAGAGAGGTGGCCGCCTTCTGCTTCCTCCCACGTGGAAGTTCTGTCCAGGAGCTTTGCTGTGGAGAGTGTGCTTCCTTCCACATGTCCTGTCTCACTCAGCTTCCCTGCCCTGCATTGTGCACTGGCAGAATGCCCTAAAATCAGAGGTATGGCCTGCCATTTGTGGCAAGTAGCACTGATGGCAGCTTTGTTTTGTAACTCTTAGGTCTTGAAGATGGCATAGGAATAAATCACCTTCCGATGATTGAGAACACCTTTACCTGTGGGCACCAGCCCGAGCCAGCGGCTTCGTGTTGAGCTGACGGAACTCGTCCACTGCTTTCCCGAAAACCTCTTTCTCCCAATTCATGAGCCAGCAGGATGCGGTCGCTGCGCTTTCAGAACGCCTTCTCATAGCTGCGTACAAAGGCCAAGCAGAGAATGTGGTTCAGCTCATCAACAAGGGCGCCAAGGTAGCAGTTACCAAGGTAACGAGGAAAACTGCTGTAGCCATTCCCTGGGAGTAGCCATTCCCTACCTCTGAACCATTGTCCGCGAAACTGTTTAGTTTGCACTTTCAGAGAACTGGCTTTTGGTCCAGGGATGAGAGTTTAAGGAGAAAGGAAGAGAGAGGTTTAAGAATACTTCATTACCACCTTTCAAATAACAAAATTTGGAATTTGCATTTGGCAGTCTTTAAAATTCATATTGTGGCTTTTTCTCTACTTTTTAGCCAAATGGACAGGATCTCTTGGGAGAAGTTGGGACACAAAAGCTTAGTGGGCAAGAGCATTTGTGTGATAATCATGTTAGACACACTTCTAGGAAGGTGGGTGGCTTATGGTTGAAGCCCCCACTGCAGAATCTTACTGTTCCCGTCTGTGGAGTGAAGGCCTAGATCAGGTGACTGCCACAACCTATAGGGGCTTTGATTTCACATGGGTCACTGAAAATGCGTGGCACGCATTGTGGGGCACTCTGTATCTAATAGATAATCCCGTGGCATTCAAGTGAACATACAGGGAGTTTGGTAGCAAAGCCAAGAAACAGCGGGCCCTGCAGATACACTGATGCACTCATTTGGTTCGTAGAATTGCTCAGAACACCTAATAGTACTTAGAGGTACTTCTCATCCTCACTCTGAAGATAAGGAAACAGAGGCACACAGAGATTTGAGCAACTTGCCCAGACAGAAATGCAACTTCTGTCCAGAGTATGACTCCTGAGTGCATTCTCCAGGCCACTCCAGAGAGAGAGGCAGAGACGGATCTTAATTTTCAGACAGTATCATCTGTTAACTTCTGACTTCCCGAGCCAGAGACCAGCCAGCTCACATTTCTAGTTACTCACATGCGGTCTCTATATTACATGTTGGTCTCTAGAGAGAGAATCTTGAGCTATTTGGGTCTTTCATGGAGCCAAACAGTGGTCTGTGCATAAAAAGATCGTTGGAAATAGACTGTGAAGGGATCCTTACCTTGAGCCTTCTAGGCAATCACAAACTGGAGTGTGTGAACTCTGTAGTTTGGGTACATGCACCCAGGTTTTCACTCTGCTTTGCTTGCTAATTGTGCAAGTGTTTAACTTTTTAAGCCTCAGTTTCCTTATCTATATATCAGGGATATTATTACCAACTTTTCGAGGTTATAATAACAATTTGTTTAAAGCAGTTAGCATAATAGTTGGCAAGTTTTCTTTTTCAAAACATTTCATCGTTTGGAAGGGAAAAAAACCCAGTTTTAGCTAGATGTGGTGGCTCATGCCTATAATCTCAGCTGAGACAGAAGGATCATAAGTTCAAGGCCAGCCCTGGCAACCTAGTAAGACCGTATCTCAAAATAAAAAGTAAAAATTAAAAAAAAAAGTGCTAGGGATGTAGCTCTGTGGTAGAGTATCACTGGGTTCAATCCCCAGTACTCCAAAAATAAACAAGTATTATCGAGGTAGGCTTTACATGCCAAAAAAAATTTACACATTTTTGTTTGTACAGTTCATTAATCTTTGGTGTATTTCCAGAGTTGAGCAACCGTTGCCACTGCTGGAGACTGACTTGGTTTCTCCCCAGTTCATATGTTGAAACTTAACCCCACAAGGTGACAGAACTTGGAGACAGGCCTTTGGGAGGTATTATGTTTAGACTGAGATCATGAAGATAAAGCCTCCACGATGCAATTAGTGTCTCATAAACAGAGACACCCGTGATCTTACTCTTTCTCGCTCTCTGTCATACGAAGACGCAGTGAGAAGGGTGCACTCAGCAATCTAGAGAGACCTCACCAGAACCCAGCCATGCTGTACACTGTGATCGTGGACTTCTAGCCTCCAGAACTGTGGAGAAATTTCTGCTATGGCAGCCTAAACAGACCAATAGCAGCTACAGTCTAATTTTACAACATTCTCATCATCCCAGTAGCTATCATTTCCCATTTCCACTTCCCAGTCGTGGTAACCTATTGATCGAATCTCTGTCTCTATGAATATACCTTTCTGGACATTTCATATAAATGGAAGCATACAGTCTGGGGTCTCCTGTTCTCACTTCTTTCACTTAGCATAATGTTTTCAAGGTTTATGTGTAGTGTGTCAGTACTTGATTCTAATGGCTAAATACTGTTTGTTTGTAATATTTCCTCCTTATCTGTAGAAGATACGATCCAAGAACTCCAGTGAATGCTTGAAACCTTTGATGGTACCAAATTTCATAAACTATGCTCTGCTATCTCCTATACCCACATGAGTATAGTGAAGTTTAACTTATAAGTCAGGCACAGTTTGAGCATAAAATTAATAATAAAATAGAACAATTGTAACAATATACTATGATATAATTGCCAGCATCACTATTTTTGCACTTTGGGACCATTGTTAAATGCAAAAAAGAGTTACTTGAACATGTGTACCATGATACCATGACAGTTGATTTGATGACCTGGACAGCAGGTCGCATATACAGCATGGATCTGGTGGACTAAGGGTTGATTCACATCCCAGGTGGGGTGGAATTGGGGCAGCATGAAATTGAATCATGCAGTCCAAAATGGTGTGTAATTTAAAATTGTGAATTGTGTACTTTTTTTTTTTTTTTGTACTGGGAATCCAACTCACAACCTTGCCCTTGCCAGGCAGGTACTATGTCACTGAGCTATATCCTCGGCCCTTCACTCCTTATTAAGACTAATATTTTATATTTATATCACATCTTGCTATTCACTTTTCCTTCAGTGGAGTCTTGGGCTGTTTCTACCTTGGACTGTTGTGAAAAATGCTGTGTGAATGTGGGGGTAAATGGGTGTTTGAGTCTTCTACTTTTCTTGGATACGCATATATCCAGAAGTAAAATTACCAGATAATAAGTAAGTTTTATTTTTTTAATTTTTTGAGGAACCTCCAGTTTTCCATGGTGGTTGCATTATTTTGCAATCCTACCAAAGTACACAGAGTTTCCACTTCTCTACATCTTTGCCAACACTTGTTTCGTTTTGTTTGCATACTGACCATCCAAACTGGTGTAGGTGGCATCTTATTGTGGTTTTGATTTGCATTTCTCTTCTGACGAGTGATGTTGGGCGTCTTTTCCTATGCATGTTGGCTGTTTGAATATCAGCTTTGGAGGAATCTCTGTTTTAAGTCCTTTCTTTATCTTTTTTTTTAACTTAATTTTTATTGGTTGAGGTGATTTTTAGGGGTTGAGTTTTATTGGTTGAGTTGATTTTTATTGAGTGTGAGTCATGCTGGTTTTATTTAATTTTTTGGATTGAGTTGTCAGAATTTTTAAACTGAATATGAATCCTTTACCAGATATGTTTTCCAGCATTTTTTCCCCGTACTATGGGATGTTTTTTGTTTTTTGTTTTTGCGACACCAGGGATCGAACTCACAGCCTCGCGCTTGCCAGGCAGGCACTTAGACTGCTGAGCTAAATCCCCAGCCCTTGTCTTTTTGAGACAGGGTCTCACTATGCCATTCAGACTGGCCTTGGGCTCACTTTGTAGCCCAGGCTGGTCTCGAACTCACAACGATCCTCCTGCCTCAGCCTCCCGAGTGCTGGGATTACACGTGTACGTCACCAGGCCTAGCTCAGGATGCATTTTTAAAGACTTACTTTATTTTATTTTAGTATTTTTGAGATGGTTTCACTCTGAGGTTCAGGCTGACCTTGAACTTGAAGCAATCCTCCTGCCTCAGCCTCTCAAGTGCTGGGATTACAGGCATGCACCACCACACCCAACTGAGATTTCTTAAATTTTAGATTCTGTTTTTCTTTTTTTTGGTACTGGGGATTGAACCCATGGGATTGAACCCAGGATCTTCACTTTGAACTACATCTCCAGCTCTTTTTTAAACTTCTTTTATTTTGAGACAGGGCTTCACTAAGTTGCTGAGTCGATAATTTGCCCAGGCTAGGCTCAAACTTATAATCCATGGGTTTCAAACTCGCAGAATGCTGGAATTACAGATGTGCACCATCATACCCAGCCCTAGCCATATGAATTTGTTTTCTCCCTGCCTTTTCATGACTCAATAGTTCATTTCCTTGTGGTGGTAAATAATATGACTGTAACAGGTTTTTTTTTCCTTAAATACATTTACTCACTGTAAGACATCTTAGTTGCTTCCAAATTTTACCAATCACAAATAAATCTGTTATACTATATGTTCCCATGCAGGGTTTTTCTTTTTTGCCCCCTTTGGTGGACATGTTTTCAGTTCTATTTGGGGTGTACTAAATGTGATACTATGTTTTTTGTCAGTAACTGCCAGATGATCTCCCAAAGTGGTGGTGCCATTTTGTATTCCTACCAGCAATGAATGAGAGTTCCTACTGCACTGCGTCTTCATCAGCATTGTCAGTGTTCTGGATCTGGGCCATTTTAATAGATAATATAGAACTATCGCACTGGTGCGTAGAGATTGCCTCTTCCTTGCATGTGTCCTTTGCTGAACAAAATTTTAAAAGTTTTTAAAGTATTTTTCCATTTGTTTATTTTTGCTTTTATTGCCTGTGCTTCTGGTGTCCTAGCCAAGAAATCATTGCCAAATCCAATAGCATGAAGCTTTTTCCTTGTTTTCTTCTAGAAGTTTAATTGCTTTAGATCTTTTCTTTAGGTCTTTATTGCATTTTAAGTTAATTTTGTATATGGTATAAGGGCCCATCGTCATTCTTATCTAAGTAGCTTAATCTCAAATTTTAAAATATTTTTTATTTTTAAAAATTTTCATTAGCATGTAATAGTTGTTCATGTATACGGGGCACACCATGACATTTCAACACATGTATAGTATGTACTGATCAAGTCAAGGTAATTAGCATTTTCATTCCCTTACTACTTTTTACATTTGGAAACTTTGAGCCCTTGTCTTCTAGTTCTTCATAAAATACATCATAAAGTGTTATAAACTGTAGTCATTCCTCTATGCTGTAGGACAATAACAGAACTTACTCCTTCTAACTAATTGTCTGAATTATCATTATTCAACCTCTCTGTGCCCTCCCCTCTTCCAACCTCTAGTAATCATTATTCTAAATTCAGGTCAGCTCCCACCTGCCCCTCAGGTTCAACATATGAAAGACTACATATATTACTTTTCACCAACACCATTTATTGAGCACATGATCTTTTCCCTGCTGAGTAGTTTTGGCATTGGTGTTGAAACATTTGATCGTATAGTTTATTTCTAGGCTTTTTATTCTACTTCAGTAGTCTATGTTTATCTTTTTGCCAGTAGCACACTGCTTTTACTATTATAGTTTGTAATACATTTTGTGATCAGGAAATGTGAGTCCTCCAACTTGGTTTCTAAAATTTTTTTTACTTCATATCACAGATTTTGTTTTTAAAATCAGATCTATAGCTGGTGAGACATGTAGTATTGTTCACTCAGGAACCAAGAATGATTACATTTCCTTTTTTGTAAAGTTTAATGCTTTCCCTGGAGTTGATAGTTGCTTTAATTTTTCATTTGATACTAAGTTGTTATTGTGTCTACTGTCAAATAATTCTGTAAAACAGCTCTCACTGTAATTTTCCATTATTAAACCTCTTACCTATTTATTAGTCATTTTCTCTTCCTGGAAATACTTTTAGCATCACCCCTCCTTTGTTCTGGTTTGTTCAGTGTGCCCTCCAGTTCTGCTGCCCAAAGTTATCTTGACAATTCCATTTTTTTCCCCAGCATCAGATCCTCTGCTTGGTGGAACCATGTTACCCTTACTTTCCTGGTGCATATTCTGTGGTATCTTCCCAAGAAAAGGAATATGAAAGATAAATGGTCTGAAAATGCCTTTATTCTACTCTTGCTTAATTGAGTAGTTGGTTCAGGAAAGTAGGTTGAGAATTATTTTGCTTCAGTACTTTGAAAGCAGTGACCCATTACCTTTGAAATTACAGTGTTACTATTGAAAAATTCAGTGTGCATAGAGTCTTCCTTGCAGCTACCTCCTGAAAGGGCTTTTACATCCCCTTTTGCTATACAGCCTGTCTGGGCCTCCGCTCAGGAGCTGCCACCAACATGAAGTCCACTTAGAGTTCCAGAAGCTTGCTCTTCTCTCTGATGTATCCTTATTCTCCATGTGCACTGCTCTGCTCCGCTCCGCTCCTCTCCTTCTGAGGCAAGTTCTCACTCTAAGGTGTAGGCTGGCCTTGAACTCATATACCCATCTCACAATGATCCTCCTGCCTCAGTCTCCCAAGTGCGCCACCACACTTGGCTTTTCAGCATCCTTTGCTATGGCTGCTCAGGGGACCCACTGCCTTGTCACCTCACCTGGGTATAGTTTCCAGCTTACATTTCTCTGCATTTGACATAGCAGAAAAGCACTAGATTTGGAATCCAAAGGCCTTGGTTTAGGTAATAAACTTCATTGTTTATTAACTGCTTATTATTGACATAAGCCATGGTTTCTCAACCTCAGTACTGTGCATACTTTGGGCCAAATCATTTTGTTGTGTATTGTAGGGTGTTGGAAATTTCAGGCAACTCCCCTGCCCGCCATTTGCATGGTCCCTCATGCAGGAGCCCAGAGCCATCCTTTATCCTTCTGGCTTCTTGACATCCCTCATGAAAGTAGCCTTGTGACCAGTGGCAGCTTATTCTACCTTCCAACTTTCTCTCTACTGTGTTCCTTTTCTAGGTGCCCCTGCTGATGCTGCATGAAATGTTTGATACTAAAATAGAAAAATGGGAGTTTTCTTTGCAAGAAAGCCTCAATTTTATCAATGAATATGTTCTTATTACCTCATGTCTTCCTTAAAAACTTTACATACCGTGTAATTTTGTTACTTCAGTACCAGTAAGTGTTTGTTACCTGTGTAAACCCTCTGTATTCTCTTTTGTTTTTTCTTCCTGAATGCTGGAGATTGAACCCAGGACCTTCCACATGCTAGACAAGTACTCTCTCACTGGGCTGTATGCTCAGTTTTGTGTTACTCCTTAATGCCCAGTATGGATTACTTAATAGGGTTAGAGTTGAAAACCAGGCAAAATCCTCCAGCAGAAATCCTCTAATCCCAGCACTCTGGGAGGCTGAGGCAGGAGCATCACAAATTTGAATCTAGCCTGGGTAACTTAGTAACTTAGTGAGACTTTTTCTTAAAAAAGGACTGGGGATGTACATCAGTACAAAGACCATGTGTTCAGTCCCAAGTATTGCAAGGGGGAAAAAAATTTAAAATACAAATAGACCCATATGATGCATGACAGTTCTTTTCATTCACTTCAAGCATAAATAAGAGATCTACAGTTCATACCACTGAACATTAATCTAATTTACTGCAAAGGCTCAATGATCTTCCCTTATATGGGTGAACTGTAAAGAGCCATCTCTTGACTGGCAGAATGTTTACAAGTTTTTCATTGTTTGCTCTAATGAATAAGTGGTACAATGAATATACTTGAGTGTGACTTTTAGATTTAGAAAAATATCTCTATTGGGCAAATTCCTGGAAAGAAAATCACTGGGGCAAAAGATTTATTCATTAACATTTTAACAGTGCCTGCTAAATGGGCTACAATAATTTACCTCCCCTCCAGAGAACTTTTAGGAATAAAGTTCACCAGACATTTTGAGTGAAGAGCCAGGGATTGGTATTAGTATGCTATGGCTGCTATAACAGACAACCACAAAAGTGGTGACCTCTCACAAAAAGTCATCTCACCGTTTTGGAGGCCACAAGTCTGAGATCAGGTGGTTGACTAGGTTGTGTGCTGTCTGAAACCTGTGGAGCTGAATCTTTCCTTGCCACCTCCTCAGAGTTTGTCAGCAATCTATGGTGATCCTTGGCCAGGCGCAGTGGCAACCCCCACGCCCTCTGTCCTCACACAGTGTTCTCCCTTTGTGTTCCTGTGTCTCTCTCAAGAACACCAATCCTAGCTTACTCTGGTGTGACCTCATCTTAACTTACGTCTTTATTGTATTTGCAAAGATCCTTTTTCCAAATAAGATCACATTCACTGGTACTGGACTCAGTTTATGGTTTGTAGGAGGGAGGTGCAAAGTTTAGTCCATCAGAGCTCAACTGAAGAAAGGGATCAGAGTAGAGGGAAGGGGCAGGAGAAGGGTGACTTTGGGAGTGGTTAGGCTTGGGGCTTTAAGAGGCACAGGGCATGTGCTCCATTACCCGAATGAAAGTCTGATGTTTTGAAAAGACCCCAGTGGATATAAGTGGGGAGATGATACATTCTTTGGCCAAAGCAGGGGGCATTTTTGAGAATGAAGAGGTTGTGCTATGGTTTGGATAAGTGTCCCTCAAAGGTTCTGTGTTGTAGTTTTAATCTCAGTCTGTGGTGATATTGGGGGATGGAACCTGTAAGAGTGTGGCCTAGTGGGAAGTCTTTAGGTCATTGGGATGATGCCCTCAGAGGGATCAGTGGGGTCCCAGCCCCTCTGTCTCCCTCTCTTTTGCTGCCTGGCCATGAGGTGAATGGTTGGCTCCTCCAGGTACTCTTACCATGGTGTGCTGCTGCCCACCTACCAGAGGCCTAAAAGCATAGGCTCATCTAATAGACCAGCGCCTTCAGAGTTCAGCATGCACACCATTACACCATGGAGCCAGGTTAGCCTGGAACCTTCAAAACGAAGTCAAAGTAAACCTCTTCTCTTTATAAATTGATTATCTTTGTGTTAGTTACAGTAACAACTGACTGACACAGATTTCTGTTAGTAATAAATCAGCAAAGCATGCATGAACCAGACTGCCCTGGACCAACAGGGGTTTTGTGGCCACTCAGGTATAAAGACCGCATTTTCAAGTAGGATCCTGGTCTGTTTCAATTTGTGAACTATGCTTAATATTAGGACTTACTGGAAAGATGTGCATCAGAACTTGGGTTTGCCAGGCTGCTGGTGTATAGTCATTTCTTTTAAATGGCCAGTTTCCCTCTGAGTGTGGTGGCATACACCTGTAACCCCAGCACCCCAGAGGCTGACGCAGGAGGATCACCACAAGTTCAAGGCCAGCCTGGGCTATGTAGCATATGCTGCCTACATAGTGATACCCTGTCTCAAAACAAAACAAAACTAGAAACCCCAAAAGATAAAATCCCTGCCAGTTTCTGGGAAGTAGGCATGCTTATAAGGTTGTTGGTCAGTGAAAACTTTCACTTGAGAAAATGCAGTTGTTTTGTATGTATTGTGCTTCTTCAGGAGGACTCCATACACTTATTTAAAAAGATATAATGTTTAAAAATCTGTAAATAATGGCTCTAATAGAGAAAGTACAAAGTTGGGGTAGTCTGTCTGTCATGCTGTTTCCCTACTGTTTCCCTCCCTGAAGGCAACCTATGGTTTCTCTTTCTTACATTTTGCCCAAGACATTTCATGCACATATGTGCAAATACACGTGTCTCTGTGTGTGCCTCTTTATACAAATTGTAGGATATTATATATACTCTTCATTTTGCTTTATTCAGTAATATATAGAAGAACCATAATTGATGTATTCAGTCCCCTTTTGATGAACGTTTAGGTTAATCTTTGCTCTTGCAAATTATCCTGCAGTGACTTTGTTCTGAGATCTTACTGCACAATGTGGTTATAGCTATTGGATAAATTTCTCTAAATGGTACTGCTGGGTTGTGAGGAGAAGGTCCACTGGGCAGGCGCCACAGTGACTCATGTTTCTAGCCAAGGTGGTAGGAGCCTTCCAGAGATACTCTTTGGAGGAAGAAGAGATGGCCCCTCAGATTGAGAGGAACCATGTAAGAATTGATGTGGTGGATCCGACATGAGCCCCAGTCTAGACCTATGGGGTCATACACTGTAATTGAGAGAAACCTCAGAACTGTAGGGATGGACTTGAAATGGACTCCTGCATCTTAAGAAGTTGTTGAGGCTGCTGCTAAAGCAGAGTCTGGGAGTTAGAACTGAGTTCTAGCTGCTCTTTCATGCCCGTAGGGATTTTCTGGGAGTGTGATGTTGCTCTGCAGGGCTTTCCCTATGTACTCTCTTGTCCTATATAGAAGGCCCACCTTGGTTACAGTGGTGCTCAGTGCTGCAAAGGTGGCCCTGTTTTCCTTCCACCTCTTTCCCCAGCTCTGGGAAGCCTGGTGAGAACATTGGCCCAAAAAAGGGCCCGTTGGCACCTGGATGTTCATCAGAGAGCTGTCCATCCCAACCCCCTGTTTGTCTGTCCTGTTGGTGTTCAGCAGCCTGTACTACAGTCTCTATATAACTGAGTGTTTTATAACCCTGACTAAGTACAGGTAAAACTCTCCCAAATCGTACAGATCCTAAACTCCCTAACATTAGAGGTTAGTAGGTCCTAACTGGTCTAGATATGTTGTGGCCCATCTGGGTATCCACATCCTAAAGTCCTCTCTAAATGCCTTTATCTTCTCCTCCAAAATGCAATGGAGGATTACTGGCTTCCAGGACAATAATCAGCATGTTGTAAGATAGCCAAAGCATTCTTCCAATCCATGTTCTCGGGATGCTATAAAACGAGGACGCCAAAAAGGAGAGGAGCTTTAGAAGCTGCTGAGTTGCTCACTTGGGCCTCTGCTCTGAGCCATTGCAGGTGGTCCTTCATTGAATCCACTGAGTCCTCTTCATGGCCTCCCCCAACCCCCTCCTCTCCTATCCTAGGGATTGAACCCAGGGCCTTCACTGAGCTACATCCCCAGGCCTTTTATTTTTTGAGACAGGATCTTGTTAAATTGCTTAACTGCTCAGGCTAGGCTCAAACTTGTGATCCTCCTGCGTCAACCTTCCAGAGTGCTGGGATTGCGGTCATGTGCCACCACAGTCAACTGAATTTCATTCTTTCTCTTCAGCTATAATGACTCAGATTTCAGAAAACAAGCCAGGGACTTGTTTGGAGACTGAAAACTCTTCCCCGGCAGGCCTGTTGATTTATTTCCAGTGGGAGTTGGATATCTGTTAATATTTTTCGGTTGTTCTAGACCAGCAATTCAGGGCACATGCCTGAATAGGTGTGTTTTGCTCTTGTTTCCACTGCATTGAGCAATGGAAAGAAAGCATTACCCACCATGATCAAGTGAAATTGATTTCAACGTTTTAAGGCTTGTTCAATAGCAATGAGTATAATCTATGTTTAGCAAATATCTTAGCTCAGGATGCTATAACAAAATACCACATACTGCATGATGTAAACATCTAATACTTATTTCATAATTATGGAGGAGGGAAGTCCCAGATCAAGTAGCAGCAGATTCAGTCCCTGGCTTACAGATGGCTGCTTTCTCTGTGTCCTCTCATGGTAGAAAGGGAGGACTCTGCTCCCTCTTCCTCCTCTTGTAAGGATGCCAACCCCATCATGAGGAGGCCACCTTCATGACCTCATCTAACCCAGATAACCTCCCAAGGGCTCTCTCTACCTCCAAATGCACTGGGGTTAGAGCTTCAACATAAGAATTTTGGGGAGCAAGAATTACTTGATTCATAACAGACTAAACAAGAGGACTGGTTTAGTTGGCGCTTTCTGTCCTCAGGTTTCACATCCATGGATTAAATCAACCTAGGTTTAAGTCAAAAATTCATTTGGACTTTGAAGTTTTCCTCATCTGTAACTGATATTTAAAATCTAAACCATGAATATGCTTCATTTATGTAAAAAGTTTATGTAAAGCTTATGTGGTAAGTAAAAAAAAGAATATTTGAAAGAAATTGTCATCATTTCCTAACACAAGTATTTATATAACATTGACATTGTGTTAGGTATTATAAGCAGTCTACAGATGATTAAGGTATATATGGGGTGTGGCTAGGTTGGATGAAAAAACTGTGCCATTTTTATGTAAGGGATTATCCTTACAGGGTCTTGGAACCAATTTCCCATGGATACTGAGAAGGGACCAAGTGATAATATTAACAGATGAAGAGAAAGAATTTGACAATCCAACATTTATTTGTGACGAGAATGCTCAGCACTTTAGATTTTTTTTCTTTTTTTGTACCGGAAATCAAACTCAGGATCTTGCGCTTGCCAGAAAGGTGCTTAAGCTGCTGAGCTCTCTCCCTCGCCCTTCACTTCAGAAAATAACTTTTTCAGTGTGACAAAAGGGCATGTACCAAACACCTACAGCCGACATCCTACTGAAGGATGAGTAACAGCACTTTCCTACTAAGATAAGGAGTAAGGTAGGGTTGTCTGCTCTTCCCACTTCCCCTTCAGTATAGTTCTAGAAATTCTAGCCACTGTATTGAGGCAAGAGGAATGGAAAGGCATTGACTCCAAAAAAATTATAGGGATGAATGATGGTCAGTGTTGCACTGAATTGAATATACTTAATGTCACTGAATTTTACACTTGAAAATGGTTAAAATGATAAATTTTATGTTATGTATATTTTTCCTACTAGTACATGTTTATAGTATATAATGATTCCATTCCTCATGGAGAATTGGTACACGTACCTTACACATCTCAATTCTTTGGCCTCTTTCCCTTTCCCTTCCCCTCCTCCCTCCATCTATTGGGTCCCTCCCCATTGCAGAAGATCTATCTCCCTGTTTTCCATTATCTTCTATTTTGCTCTTTATTTTATTTTATTTTATTTTATTTTTTGGCGGCACCGGGGATTGAACTCATGACCTCATGCTTGCCAGACAGTCACTTAGGCCACTGAGCTAGATTCCCGGCCCTATTTTGCTCTTTATTTTAAATTTTGAGTTTTTAGTATAAGAGAAAAGGTGATATTTAAGAAAAGGTGATCTATTTCATATAACAGTATGGTTTCAGGATGCATCCATTTTGCTACAAATGATTCAAATTCATCCTTTATGAAATAATACTCCATTGTATATAAATACTACTTTATATTTTTTAATACTATATTTTCTTAGTGATAGACATATAGGCTGCTTCTAAGATTTAGCTGTTGTGAGTTGTACTGCTATAAACATGGGTATGCATGTATCACTGTAATGTGATGTCTGTAACTCTTTCAATAAGATACCTAGAAAGGAAATTGCTGGATGAATGGGATTTCTAGTTTTTTGAG
>RJWT010035240.1:0-13482 GCA_004365215.1 Cuniculus paca
GCTTTGGAACTCCCTGTAATCACTGTCATCCCTCTGCCCCTCAAGGGTTCACCTGTGACATGTGATGCCCAGCTACATTCTGAAGGGTGTGAGCACTGTCACCAGAATGACTTCAGCTCTTCTACGCATGGCCACAGGGGAACGTGTCCACCTGCCGTGTGTCCAAGGACAAGATCATGACAGTTCCACTTTAAGATTTTAATTGGCTTTATGTATTTTTTGTTTTGTTTTTGAGGCCAGGTCTTACTGTGTTGACCAGGTTTTCTGTGCCAAACCCCGGGGCAGCCTTATGAGGAGCTGGGGCCACAGGTATCCCCACCACACCCATCTGATGGGCTTTATTTTTACCTCCAGACTTGGGCAAACCTCCATTCCGTAGGTGAGAATACAAGTTCCAGTGAATCAAGTAAAAGAACGTGGTTTCATAGACAGAAAGGGGGTTGAAGGAGGCAGAAATAAAGTCTAAAATGGATCAGTAGTTTCAAATTCACTTTCCTTGCCAGGAAGGGATGAGGAGACCAAACAATAGAAAATTAACTGATTAGAGAATAACATTTTAGGTTATTTCTTTTGTGTAAGGCTTGGAGCAGAGTGGACTTTGTTATCCTGCCCACGGAAACAGGCCTGTTTGAGAATTTTGGTGGTTCACTCTAACCTTGGTTCTTGAGATCAGATACACAGCTTAGTTTCACCGGCGATGTGCCCCTTTAGCATGGGTTTGATTTTTAACTTCATCTATTGGAGCACAGCATAAGCATTTTGTCCAAACCAATGGCCTCCTCTCCTTTTCATTTAACCAATTCTGGCTTCCTCCATTCTTTGAGCTGCTGTTGGTTTTCTGTCCCAAGAAAGGAACATGTTTGGTGGTGTGGTTGCGAAAACCATAAGAAGTGCCTTGCTGGCCGTGGCTCCCAGCTAGTCATGATGCAAGCCAGACCAAGTCTCTCTGGATGCTGCAAATTTCTCACCATTGCATGGCAAGCTCAGTGCCTGTGAATCACAAATTCAAGTCCCACCTGGACAACTTAGCAAGGCCCTGCTTTTAAATAAAAACCAAATAACAAAAAAACTGAGGCTGTAGGTCAGTGGTAGAGCGCCCTTAGGTTCAACCCCCAGTGCTGCCAAAAAATGAAAAATCCATGATGACTACAGGCACCTCCACCCCAAAAGAAAGCTGGCTGGACATGAGATATCTTGTATTCTCCCTAATTCTCTTCTAGTCTTTTTATTGTGCACCAGCACATTTTCTCCAGTTCCGATCAGCATAAATACACAGGTCTTTCTCGTGTTTTTTTCTACCTATAAAATATATTCCCACTTATTAATATTGTTCCATGTGTCATTTTAGCCACCTTACAGAATATAAGGTTCATTGTGTATTTTGACTTATTCCTTTCCATTTTCAAGGATTAAACTTGTTTGAAACTTTTCACATGTGTTCTACAAGGCCTTGCAAAGGATTTTGACGGGCTTCTCCCTTGTCTTTTTTCCTGGAAGAAATATTCCCAAAGCAAGGGCACCAAATTGATGAGTGTGAGTGGTTCTACAGATCTCGTTAAGATTACTGGACACCTTTCAAGATGGCTGAGCCAGTTTACGGCTCAGCCCTTTCAGTGGGTGTGGGCCTGTTTTCCTAGAACAGCTTCTCAACTTGGCCTTATCAAAGTATGGAAATAAAATCTGTCTTGGTTACTTTTCTATTGTTGTTGAGACAAAATACCTGGTGCCCAAAGTGAAGGAAGGAAAGGTTTGTTTAGCTTAAAGTTTTTGGAGGTTTCAGTCCATACTCAACTGACTCCAAGGCAGGGTGGTGAGGCTGAGAGGCAGCAGTTCATGGCAGCCACAAACCAACAAGAACTAAAGGACAAAAGGGGAAAAGCACGCCTCCTTCCCTTCCCTATATTGTATGCCAGCTCCCCGCCTCTGGGCAGGTGCAGCACTTGCACAGCCAATCCCAGCGCTAGACAATGAACCAATCACAGATGCTGGACTCAGCTGCTTCCATGATTATATGAGGCTTGGGGGGGGCTATACAAACACAAACCATAACAAAATCACTACGATTTGAAGACATTCTTGGTTTTCTTAAAGGAATTCTCACCAGTGGTGGTGATGCCTGCCAGTAATTCCAGCTCTGGGAGGCCGAGGTGGAAGATCATGAGTTCTACTTCAACCTGGGTTACACAGCAAGTTCAAGGCCAGCTGGATTACATAGAGACCCTGTCTCAAACAAAGAAAAAACCCCCTCAGGGCTTCCCTGTGACCCACAAGTGGGTACAGTGTGTTTTTGCCTTGCTCCTGTAGACACCACCTCACTCACACCCTGGGGCCCTTGTCTTGATCCCCACTGCGATGCTCTGTCCTGAGGGCTGTGTGGCACCCTTCCTTCAGACCACTCTCAGCTGAGGCAAGATTGCAGCAGAGGGGACTTTACTGCATGCCCTCTGCTGTGAGCTCAGCTGGCACAACCCCAGGGTCACCTGGCATAAGGTACAATTTGCTTGCTTGTACAGGTGCCATCTGGGCCTCTCCACTAGCAAGTCTATGCAGTGAGAACAAGACCTCGTCTCTCTGACTCGCTTCTATTTTCCCAGTGCAGCAGAGGTTTCCAGGACATAGGAAGTGCTCCGTCACTAAAGATTAAGTGAACCAAGGGTCTGATCACATCACTGTTAACTGCTGGCCATTCTGAAAAGTCAGTGCTGGAGACATGCACAGGGTTGACTGATTGATGGGTTTTACGGTTTCACTGGTCATGGGCATGGGGTGATCCTTTAAAAAACAAAACAAAATAAAACAACTCTAGTGGAGCCAGGCATGGTGGTCTGCAATCCTAGGACTCAGGAGGCTGAGGCAGGAGAATCACGAGCTTGAGGTCAAGCTGGTCAGCATGATGAGTTCGGAGTCATCCAGGACTAGGTGGTAAGTCCGTCTCAAAAAAATAAAATCAAGTAACATAGTGAGATTCTAGTGGAGCTCAAGAGTCCTGTCCTCCCACATATGCACACTCACAGAGTCTACTGAGTAACTGCAGGGGATCTGACCCCCTGACACCCCTGATGGATCTTGAAATCTCAGGTTTAGAACTGCGGTTGTGGTTACCACAGCATAACCCAGAATCAAATCCAGGTGGCCTTACAAACCCAGCTTGTTTTCGTGTCACATAGGCCAGATTCAAGTGCACAGAATTATTCAAATTTTTAATTAGTTGCCCAAAATTTAAAAAGCAGTTTTCCCATGGGAAAAGCAACCTATATTTCTCATTTCTCTTAAAAACTCAAAAGGCCCGGCAGCACTTGTCGAAGAAAAGGAACATAGGCCTGGTCCAAAGAGGTTCCCTCTGGTTCCAGGGCCCCCCTACCCCCACAGCTACCCCGGTCAGAGGTTGAATGATGGTGGCCATTTATTGCTGTGCTCAGTTGTTGCTTTTCTTCAGAATGGGTCAAGGAGAAGCCAGGGGTGCTGGCACACACCTGTAATCCCAGCACTCCGGGAGGCTGAGGCAGGACAATTCCAAGTTTGAGCCCAACCTGGGCAATTTAACAATTTAATTGAGATCCTGTTTCAAAAATTAAAAATATGAATAAAAAGGACTGGGAATGTAACTCAACACCAAGGCCCTAGATTCAATCCCCAGGACCACAAAAAGCCAAAACAGAGTTAACAAGAAAGCAAAACTGACTTCTGTCTCTATTTAAGCAGATGGGGTTTAATCAACTTTTTTCAGTATTTTATTTTTTATAAGCACATGTTTGTATCACACAGGGGCTTGAAACACATACATTTTTACTCCCCCGTCTCTATTTTTCTTAAACTTACCCACATCACTCGTGTCACATGCCCAGCTACCACAGGCACTGATGTGAGATGCTTCGTCTAAATCAATCACCAGCCGTGTCAGGAGACTCACCATGCTAGGTTTCCACAGGGAACAACTTGAAATCACGGCTCCTGACTACATATTCAGTGTGCGTTTGGTCTTGGTTCCTGGTTCCTGGCACAAGGTTCCTATCACCCTCGGATTTCCTGAGCAGCAGGGGTGTCTTCCTATTCACAAGCACCCCTTCTGATCGTACCTGCTAAGGGGGTTCCTGAGCACCTCCAGATTTCTTCCAACAGGGACGGCCCTGAGCTCTCGGCCACTGTGCACTCTCACAGAGTTCATTGCTCATGCTGTAGGGTGAAATATTTCCCTACTCTTTCCCTCTGCAGTGAGCCCGTTTCTCTCCCCACCTTTAATAAACGTAACACCTCACTCCCATTTGTGCTGCTTGGCCAAGCCTTTGCTCAGGACAGAAGGAACCTACAAACCACCCCTAGAAGGAGACTCCAGTACCCCAGAACCTGGTAACACTGCCAAGTGTGTCCTTAGAGACACACCCAGTGCTTGACTTAGTGAATTCATAAAGAAGAAATCCATGTTTTCTTTTCTTTTCTTCTCTTTTCTTTTTTCTTTTTTCTATTTTCTTTTCTCTCTCTCGCTCTCTCTCCCCCTCTCTCTCTCTCTGTATGTGTGTGCTACTGGGGACTGAATACAGGACCTTTGTACTGGGCTCTATTCCCAGCCCTTTATTTGTATTTTTTATTTTGAAACAGGATCTCACCAGGTCACTAAGTTGCCCAGGCTGGGCTCAAACTTGTGATCCTCCTGCCCCAGCCTCCCAGGAATACGGGCATGTGCCTCCATGCCTGGTTCTCCATTTTCACATTAAAATTTTCAAGTTTAATTTGGGAAAAAGTAGAATCCATTAAAAGACACTTTTTGGGTAGCACATACAAGGCCCTGAGTGTAATCCCTAGCACTGCAAAAAAAAAAAAACAAATCACTTTCCGCTAACAACTGAGTGTATCATTTTACTTTTGATCACTCACCTTTATTTTCAGCATAACCAATTCTACTATACTGGTAGAGTTTAGATGCTTGTCTCTGCCAAAACCCACATTGGAATCTGATTCACGATATAATGTGTTGAAGGTAGTGGGGCTTTTAAAGAGTGGTTAGGGCTGGGCCTGTTTGCGCATCGCTGTAATTCCAGCACTTTGGGAAGCTGGGGCAGGAAAGTCACAAGTCTGAGCCCAGTCTGGGCAACTTAGCAACTTAGTGAGACCCTGTCTCAAAATAAAACAGGCCAGAAATGTTGCTCATTGCGAAGGCCCTGGGTTCCACCCCCAGCACCACCAAAGAAAAAAGTGACCAGGAAGGACTAACGCCATTTCCCTGGGCGGGAGAGAGGGCCGCCGTCACAGGACTAAAGTAGCTGATGCCAGGTGGGTTGTTAAAAGTGCAGCTCCTTTGTGGTTTGCTTTTCCTGCCTGCCTCTATTCGTCCTTCTGCTGTGAGGTCTCTGCCATAAGCAGATGCAGGTACTGTGTTCTTATACCACCCAGCCTCCAGAAGCGTGGGCCAAACTTCTTTCCTTCTAAACTACAGACTCAGGCATTTTGTCATAGCAGCAGAAAGCAGACCAAGGCACATGTGACATGCACGGATCGACCCAGCATGTGCACTGTGAGTCAGCCAGTCCCACCCCTCTGCTCATCTGACTTGAAAATCCTGCAGGCTCCCTTGATTCCCCACAGCTCCAGCTTCAAGGTGCCAAAACACCTGATGTGTCCTGAGTCCAAGGGAGGAGAAGCTGGTGATCCAAGCCAGGCCACGGTGGGGGCTCCGCTGCTTCGCTGGCTGCGTTGCCTGTGCTGACCGTGGAAACCAGCCTCTGTTCTGAAAGCCTCTGCACTCCACCTACACACTGCACATCACCTTTCTTTGACAAATTATTCTCCACCCTGACCGGCAGAAATGTTAACACCTTAGAGTGCTAAATAACAGCCACTTGAGCTTTTTAAGAAAGTCATTATCCCAGCACTCAGAAGGCTGAGACAGGAGGCTCACCATGAGTTGGAGGCCAGCCCAGGTTACATAGTGAGTTCAAGGCCAGCCTGAACTACATAGTGAGACCCTGTCTCAAAAACTAAAGCCAAAAAAAGCCATTATCATTATTATAGCTTAATTTAGAAAAAAAGCATTTCCCCCTGAACATTTGTATCATCCAGCTCCTGGAGCGCTCATGGCTACCTCAAGTGGCCTTATATCTGTTTTCTTCTTTTTCAGCAACTGACTTCCCATTTCCCACCAACGGACTAGCCAGATGCCTAGCCACGGAATGAAACCACATTTCCCACCCTCCCCTGTGGACTCAGCAGCCTCAGGTCTAAGACCCAGCGAAGGGGATTAAGCAGAAGTGTTGTAACTCCAGAAAGGTCCGGCTGCCCAGAGTACGGACATGGCAGCTGGATCTCAAGCAATCCCTCCAGTCAGAAGACAGAAAGCCGTTCTAGTAAGTCGGCAATGAATTAGGTTTAATTAAGAGTTCACGCATAAGGCCGTTTTTCAGTGCCTGCAGTGTCAGCTCTTCAGGAGGCTGAGGCGAGAGGATCACTTGAGTTGTGGAGTTTAAAACCAGCCTGGTGACATAGCAAGATCCCATCTCGAAAACAAAACATTATTTTCAATAAGACATTTTCACTTCTGCACTACGAATATGTGGAAACAGCTTTCCTCTTCATATATAAATAAGCAAACATTTTTAAATTTTTTGTGGTAAATTGGGTGTGGTGACACATGCTTGTAATCCCAGCACTCTGGGGGTTGAGGTAGGAGGATCACCACAAGTTTAAGGCCAGCCTGGACTACATAGTGAGACCCTGTCTCCAAAAAGCAAAAGGGCTGGGGTTCTAGCTCAGTGACCTAAGCGCCTGCCTGGCAAGTGCGAGGTCATGAGTTCGATCCCCGGTGCTGCAAAATAAATAACTAAATGAATAAATAAGTAAATTTTTTTGAAAATTGTGGTAATTAGTTTATTTTTTGAGACAGGAGTCTCTCTAAATTGCCCCAGCTGGTCTCAGACACCCAGATCTAGAGATCCTCCCACCTCAGCCTCCCGAGCAGGTGCCTGGTATGCATGCGTGTGTGGTACTAGGGATGGAACTCAGGGCCTCCTGTGTGCTAGACCAGTGCTCCACCGCTGAGCTGCTTCCCACACCTCTGTGGTCATTTTTAATTACCTGCCTGGGTACCTGACTGGCCCTCCTGTCTGGAGGGGGAGTTTGAATCCTATAGGGTTGTAAGCGGAGGTGTCCTAGCGTCCAAAGTCCCTGAGGCATCAAAAGCACCATGCAGACAGGTGTGCCCAGGGTCATGTCTTTTTGTTTAGTTGGGTTTGTTTGTTTTTTTAAGTTCTTTGAGACAGGGTCTCGCTATGCAGTTCAGGCTGGCCTTGAATTCACTATATAGCCCAGGCTGGCTCGAACTTGCAGCGATCCTCCTGCCTCAGCCTCCCAAGTGCCAGGATCACAGGTGTGTGCCACCATGCCTGGCAGATCCTGTACTTCGGGTGGATGTGTCCTCGTTCTACCTCCTACCTCAGAATGTGCAGGCCCCTTAGTGGTTGGAGGGGTGTTCTAGAGAGGAGACTACACATTTGTAGGCCAAGGCAGAGAAAAATGGAGATGCGTTTGTGCACTCGGGGGCCAGCGTCAGTGAGGGAAGTACATGCACTGTGGGACAGAGTTGCCTGTTCTTCACGCCCTTTAAACTTCAGCATTTGACAGAAATGATATACTGACATCTCTTGTGTGTCTACAGCGTATTTCCATATTTTTTCTCCGTGTGTGTGTGTGTGTGTGTGTGGTGTGCACACACCCACAAGCAGCATCAGAACGGTGCTAGCCATACAGCCTTCTCCTGGGGCACGGGGCACACTCTGACCATGCCAGGTCAGTGTCAGGAGGGACAGTGCCCGCTGCAAATGTGGCCGAGCACTGTGGTGCCCGAGTGTGTGTGAATCGCAGAAGGTCTCTGGGCATCTGAGAACCATGCGATGCCACCTCAGGCCGCAGCAGCAGTACAGTGGCACAGCGCTGTTGTGATGGTGTCACTGAGCGCCCTTCCCATGGGGAGCCCAAAAGCCTGTTCCTGAGGGTTTTGGTCCCCAGACACAGCTCCTTCTCCCTGGGCCTGGCTGCGGGACCAAGGAGTCTTCCTGGGTTTCTGCGTCCATCAGCCTCACTCACCTATGGGTCACGTCCTGTAAAGTGGCATTTGGGTCCTTGTCAGCAATCCTGGTCACTGGGCTGAGAAAGTCCGGTGCAGCGTTCTGGAAATGTGGCCTTGAAGTTTTCTACAAGTTGTGAGTCTGGAAAAATCAGAAGCAAGTAGAGGGAGAAAGGGTACAAATATGGTTCACAATAAAAAGTAGTCCTTACAGCAACTCAAACAAACCCAGTTGGAGCAGGAAGCTGGGCATGGTGGCACTGGGTGTGGCAGTGCAGGCCTGTAATCCCAGCACCCCGGGAGGCTGAGGCAGGGGAATCATGAGTTTCATCCCAGCCTAGGAAATTTATTGAGATACTATTGTAGAATGAAAAATAGAAAAAAAACTGATATCAATATGAAATTCAACGTGAAGGTCCCGGGTTCAATTCTCACTGCCACCACACAAATAAAAGTTAAAAACAATGAGCTGGGCATGGTGGCCCATGCCTATAATCCTAGCACTGAGGAGGCTGAAGCAGGAGGATCGATTGTAAATTCAAGGCCAGCCTGGACTATACAGAGAGACACTGTCTCAAAAAACAAACAAACAAAAAACCAACAACAAACACACAAACCCCTACCATAGACCAACTTCTAGCATGATTTCAATAGACTGGGGGCTTTGTTTGTGAGAGAATAAAAAGTGTGTATTAGCTCCTTCCTCGTCACTGAAGCTCAGTGAAGGTAGGAATTTCTGTCTTGTCACTGCTGTTTCCTCAATATCTGATTTAAACTGGGTGTGGTGGCACACGCCTATAATCCTAGCACTCTGGGAGGCTGAGACAGGAGGATCACAAGTTTGAGCCCATCCTGGGCAATTTATTGATGTAATGAGACCTTGTCCTAAAATTAAAACATAAAAGGGGCATAGCAATGCAGCTTGAGGGGAAAGGTTGAAAGTACTGGGAAAAAAAAATCTGATGTAGCCACTGACACTTAGAGAAACTTAATACGAAGCGAAAGAGCTTTGGTTGGGACACTGTTGGGACAAAATGTTCCTCATCTGTGAAGAACAAGTGACCTCTGCATGCTCAAGCTCGGGCAGGGTCAACATCAAATGTTTGGGTCTTACACCTGGACATGGGGGAGCTTTCCGGATGCGTCCTTGGGAATGGCTGGCAGACAGGCAGCAGGGGACCAGCCCTGTGATCAGGCCAGTGACAAGCCGGTCCCTGGGGAGGGGAGGACAGGGCTGGATCAGACTGCGCCGCCTCACCCTGGCCTGCCTCACAGCAGCCACTCGTGCCACCTGGGAACAGCAAACAGGGACTTTGTTTGCCCTCCTGGCTTAGCGACGAGATCTTGCTCTGACCTTTCCCCAGCAGCGATAAAGGGCAGGGTGGCCTGGGCACCACGGGTGTTGCCCGTCTATGGAGCTGCTTGTTGGATTTCTGTCCCCACGCGGTGCCCAGCTCCAGACAGTGGCCTGGCCGGCAAGGAAACCCTGAGGTCCTCTCAGATAAGGACTGTGGGGACAGGGAGAGGGAAGCAGCCACAGGGCCAGGCTGGGACAGCCAGGGCCGCAGTCAGGATGGGGTGGTTCTGCCAGCCGGGCCCCAGCTCTCGGCCCCAGCCGCCGTGTCTGAGTCTGGAGCCCTCTGCCGGGAGGATGACTTCGATTCCTCCCTCCCCACTGCTGCCACTGCCATCCCTTGGTTATCCCTTCCTCGTGCTCCCGTGGCCTTTGTCAGTGGTGCCTTTCTTTAGCAACACCCTAGACCCCTCACCCTCACCACCAAGGGATGATGGGCTCCGCCTGTCCCTCTGGAGGACGGCTGGACCCGGGTCCCTGATCAAATCCTTCATTTAATGGAAGCCACACACACAGTCCCGTAGCGTGATTCATTCATCTTCAGTCTCCTGCTCTAACACGGAGGATACGAGGGAGAAATAAGGACATTCTGCCCGAATGAGCCCTCCACTACTAGGCCTGGAGGACAGACAAGAAACAGTGGCACATGGGATCAATGCAGATAAATGCAAAGGGAAGAGCAGGCCAGACAGTGGCAGAGGACGTGTCTGGAGTAGCCGTGAACATGTTGAAATCTTTTCAAGTGCTGGAGATTGAACCTAAGGTGTCATTCATACCTGTCCAGCAAGCACTGTAACACTGAGCTGCTCCCCACAGCCTCCCCTCTTTGAGACAGTGACTTCCTATGTTGCTCAGGCAGGACTTGAACTTGAGATTCTCCTGCCTCAGCCTCCTGAGTAGCTTCGATTACATCAGTGTGCCATCATGCCCAGCCTGCGTGTGTCAATTTCAGTCAGTGTTTTAGAAGGTCCATTGGAGAACGTGACATGTGACTTGTAAAGGACACACAGGAGGGGAAAGGCCAAGAAAAACCCCCTGGGGCTCTGGGCTTGGTGGGGACAAGCCTCCCGGAGAGTGGCTGTATCCCTTGGTCCTGGCACAACCTGTCCTGAGCTCAGGCGTGGCACAGATGCCCAGGTGGAGTGACTGACCGAGGGCCATCACGGAGTGTGGATCCCCACCTCTGTCTGCAGCTGTCCCCAGTCCCGCAGCTTCCCAGGGGTGTGGGGTGCACAGTGCTCCAATCAGCAATGATCAAATCAGCAGGCTTTCAGCTTCAGGGCCCAGCAACATCACCCGCAGAGCCACGTGTCGGGAAAACAGCAATGGGCGATCCTCAGCAGCCCCAACTGGACTGAACTGTGCCCAGGTGACACTTTGAGCACCATGGTCCTCGTTTACGTTCCTTCCACTGAGCCCCCAGCCTGAAGTGGGCCTGGCGTCGGACCTTGAAGAAGTGGGAGGGGAGGAGGTCATTCTTCCCTCTGCATAACTCACTGACCGCCTCCCCTCCCACTTCTTCAAGGTCCAGCGCCAAGCCCACCTCCTCCAGGAAGCCTTCCCTGACTCTTCCAGGCAGCCCCCACTGTAACCGTACCCGGCCATCACTACTGTTAGAGCCCTTTCTCTGATTATCCAATGTGCAGTTCAAAGGTTGTTCCTGTTTATGTTTTCAGTACTGGGGATCAAACCCAGGGCCTTTGCATGGAGCTGTATCCCCAGCCATGTGCATATGTACGTGTGTGTGTGTGTATTTAGGAGACAAGGTCTTGCTAAGTTGCTACATTGCCCAAGCTGGGTTCATCCTCCTGCTTCAGCCTCCTGGAATGTTGGGATTACAAGTATGAGTTACTAGGCCTGGCTGCACCAGATTATTTCTAAGACTCTTTCAAGGTCTCAAATTCCATGATCGCAGAATCATGCTGAGCAAAGACGCAGAAACTCAACATAAGAGCCCAGAGTCTGGCGGAAGCTCTTCTCCCTGGGGCACTCCTCAATTTCCTCCACATGTGAAGGACAGTCGGCCCCTTGTGATTCATGGTGAACTGTACGACTGAGGCAGCCCCAGTCCGATCTGCAGATCTGAACAGCAACACAGGGGATGATGCACAGACAAGATGTGGGACTCAGTGTCATGGCTCAGCGACTTTCAGCAAACGTGTTACTTTATGTCTCTGAGCTTCAGTCTTCTCATCTTTAAAATGGGACCAAACTCAGCATTCACTTCACAGAATCATTGCGAATGGAGAGGAAGTGATTCTCAGCAATAGCATGAGGACAGCAGGGATGCATGCTCCCAGCACCGAGGACCTAGCATGGGCTGAGGCCACCTCTGAGGCTCTATCCACCTCTGTCACCAGCCCATCTCTAGCTGAGGATAAGACTTCCCACCTGGAAGCTCCAAGTTCTTCTGAGGAGCTCCTGGTGGGTCCCTGTGGCTTCAGCGGGTCATCCGCACACATAACATGTGTTTAGAGTGAGTACCAAGTGCTGGATGCCTCACAGAGATTGATGAGTGGGTGCTGGGGCAGTTCCTGGTGGAGAAGCGGGCCTTTGCTCTCATCTGCCCTGCAATGTGGCGCAGCAGACCAGGCAGAGCTCGTCCCAGCTGGGGACGTCCGCACTGGTGGCACTGGACTAGCAGGACTGGCTGGGCCGGGCAGTTGGAGAGGAGGGAAGAGGCTGGTGAGGAGAGCTGGAGCAACCCGCAAAGGCCTTGTGTCCCAGCACTGAGCGTGGACTTCAGCTCAGGAGCAGGAGGCAGGGGAGGCAGCAGAGCCAGAGCGGAGGACCACGCTGTGCCGGGAGGGACATGAGGAGGCTAAAGGTGGACGGTGCAGGAAGCAGGCCCGGCAGAGGGGCTGACCGGGCAGCAGCCACCCTGGAGGAGAAAGCAACCAGAGGGGGAGGGAACAAGGACCGCTCCCCCGCGGGATAGGGCACCTGCATGGACCAGAAGCAGTTGACGAGACCTGTGGGGACAGGTGATGGGGAGACACAGATACACGGGATGAGGAGTAATGGGGCGAGGAGGCTCTGAAGAGATCAGAGGGCGTAGGCTCAGGAAGGAAGGATGAAGGCAGCCTTGGTGCCAGGGGTCCCGCTCTTCCTAGTGCCCCCACCGGGGCACTGCCCAGTCAGCTGTGTGTGCCGTGTCCCTGGCCAGTTGTTTGAATAGTTGTGCATTTAGTGGGACCAGCAGTATGACACCGACCAGTGTATCTCTCCTGGGTCAGCTTCTTCATCTACCCGATGGAGACGCACAGGCTGAGGGTGAGCCCGTGTCTGCCCCAGCACGAGTGTCCCTGTCCCAGTAGGCTCTGGATGTGTGAGTGCCGAGATGACACCGAGCTCACGCAGGGCTCCCACATCCTCTGCGTCAAAAGCAGACTTTCTGCTTCTCTCTGCCCCTTTCAAAACCAACGTCTTACTGTTTTAAAGCTGTTTACTAAATTCCTACCTCCAATTTGCTCTTCATCTGCAAAAGCAAAGGTGGTCAATAAACAGTGTGATCTTCCATAGGAAATCCTCAAGCTGCCCAGCACTTGAAAAACAAATTCCTGCCCGCACCGCTTACCAGAATCTGGAACTGGGCTCCGGAGCCTGAACTTCTAACCCGGGGAGCACCCTCTTGGGCGCCCCATGCACAAGGCCCTGGGCAGGAGCTGCTGGCCCGGTTTTATCTGATGCCTGCGGGGCTTTTCCTGAGAAAGAATTCCCTAATGCCCTTACCGTTTCATTACAGGTCAGCCCATGAAAGGGCGTGGGGTGTAGTATAGATACACCCGTGGGCCCCCACCTTTGTCAGAGCACTGTTTGTTCTTGTCTTCCCCCCACCAACCTTTGCTGAATTCCAAAGGAAACCTTCACAGGCTACAATCCGAGGAGCGTGATCCAGGATCCCTCAACTTCACTGGGATCTCTTCCCTCCCTCCTCAGCCACCCACGCAGGGATCTTTGCGCCGAAGTCCCTGACCCGGCCACTCCCCAGCCCCAGTACCCCCTGCTGATGGCCTGGGACTCCTGCCCAGCGGGCTGAGTCTCCACGCTGCTTCCTGCTGCAGCTCTGAAGCCC